>CAUYPK010129605.1:0-20694 GCA_963574355.1 Loris lydekkerianus | reverse complement strand
GGATCATTTATTTCAACAATAAAAAATAAAAAAATACTAAAACACAAAACCACACCCACAACCACCAACACCAAAAAAAAAAACAAAAATTTTTTTTTTTTTTTTTTTTTTTTTTTTTTTTGGGAGACAGAGTGTCATTCTTTGGCCCTAGGTAAAGTGCCATGGTGTCATTGTAGCTCACGGCAACCTCAAACTCTTGGGCTTCAGCAATCTTCTTGCCTCAGCCTCATAAGTAGCTGGGACTAGAGGAATGCACCAGCCACCATGCCTGGCTAGTTTTTCATTTTAGTAGAAATGCGGTCTCACTCTTGCTCAGGCTGGTCTTGAACCCCTGAGCTCAAGCAATCCACCCACCTAGACCCTCCAGAGAGCTAGGATTACAGGCATGAGCCACAGTGCCTGGCCAAAGGTTTTATATTTAAAAAATTTTTTTGAGATAGGGTCTTACTCTATTCCCAGGCCAGGATACAGTAGTATCATCACAGCTCACAGCAACCTCAAACTCCTGGGCTTCAGAGATCCATCCACCTCAGCCTTCCAAGCATCTGGAACCACAGTTGCCTATCACCATGCCTAGCTAATTTTTCTATTTTTTGTAGAAATGGGGTCTTGCTATGTTGCTCAAGCTGGTCTCAAACGTCTGGCCCCAAGCAACCCTCCAGCCTTGGCCTCCCAAAGTGCTAGAATTACAGCACTCATGCAGTGCATAAGCCACTACATCTGACCTAAAACTTCTTATAAATATATTACCCAATAGATCTCCACAGAGACAGTACCAATTTCTGTGGATAGTTTTAATCACTATCTTTCTAGTGAACTTCACCAGTACCTGATGATAAAGCTCTGTCTCAGGTTCAAGGTCCCCACCACAACTTGTCAACTCTTTATTCTACACAAGACAACCCAAAACCAGATTGACCCCTAACCTTTTATGCTTCTTCACTAAGCAGTTCTAGATGGTGGGTACCTCAGTTCCCTCTCCAGTCTAAGTGCTAACAAATAGCATCACTTCAAAGGTGCCTTCAGGCCTAGCCCTCAATTCAAACTAATCACTGAGGAGGGCTTGGGTTTTAAAAAGTCAATAAGCTACCAAATTCTCAGTATCTAGCAGAGATACTGGTAGATAGCAGCTATTAATAAATATTTATAGAACACTAAATGAATACTCTTAAAGGGACATAAAGTCCCCTTTGGCAGATGAGAAAAAAATAGGCTCTGAGATTTTCCCCAGAGTAACAAAGTTAGTCAAGAGCTTGATCTAGAAAGCTGGACCTTATGTTTTCATTTTCTTTTCATTACATCCCACTGCCTTGTTTTTTTTTTTTTAAAGAAAAAAACAAAACAAAACCAACCACCCACTGTATGACGGCTCTAGAAGCCAACAATCAAAAACTTAGACATTACATATATTTTCCTCATTGAGGAAATGCATTTTTTAAAAATAGCCAGAGGTACCCTGAAAGGTCTACTGGACACAAGATACAGTGATTACAAGATGACCATTCATAAGTTCACTTCGAAGTGACAAGCCTAATATTAAAGCTATCCATTCTGACAGAAAATCATTTTAACAAGTGCCAATGGCTAGAAAACAGGGCTATAAAGGCTTGCTAAATTCATTAATAAGGCAGTCTGCAGTTATCTGATTTCACAGCAACACCTGCATATTTATCTACTCATTACCAATTGGATGATGGAATTTTTTCAAGCACATTTCAAAAATCTGCCAACTCCAAGTGTAAAAAAATAAACTTTGTGGTTAATTTTTCCCTTAACAAAGTACAGCTGTTGAGAATAATTGTTCAAGATCTTACCCTGTAATGTCAACTGCAGCAGAACAAAGAGTATTTAATTAGCAAATCTATCCAGTAATTCAACACCTATTATATAAAATGCCTTCGTGATTTTATTCAGGATAATTTGCTAAGAGGGTTATTACTGACATTCAGATGGAATTTAAAATTCCTACGCAAGTCGAGTCATAATAGCAGTAATGATCTCCCCAATCAGGAGATTCGGTGTCACACAAGGCTCTTTTGCAATGCAGCAGCCGATTTCCTGACTTCTTAATTCCTGGGCTCAGCTCAGTGAGAGCCCTTCATGCCGATATTTCAGTCAGCAATACATCTTTAATGGGACTCTATTAAAATAACTAGAACAAAAATGACTTTTTTTTGGTTAAAAAGAATGACAGCACTGCCATCATATCAATCATTTCAGGCTTTGCAGAACAGTGCTGTTAAGGGAAAAAGAGGAGGGGGAAACAGGAAAAGGGTGGAGGTGGGGAGAGCAATAATTAAAATAATATGAAAAGGTATTTTAACCCCAATCTGAGCCTCTGAAGGCTGGGGAAGGGTGGTGAGGACTAGAAAGGATATGTAAAATTTGTATGAAAAAATTGTTTTCTAAAGAAAATAATTTGTTCACGAATACGCCCACGATATGGCTTACTAAGTAGAAAGAGCATGTTTATTATACCATTACAACAGCAGCAACTGAAGACCAACTACTACTGAGATGTGTATTTATAGGTTCTCCTAACAAGTCCAGGATGATGTCTGAGTCTTCGTATTTTGTTACAACAGATTACCATTGTCTTGCAATGTATTCAAAGGCTATGAAATGCTTTTAGATGCTATTACAGACCAAAACAGTGCTTATTAATACTAAACAAGATAAAACACTAGCTTTCCATAGTTAAAAAAAGGTTTCAAGGTCCTACTCCAACAACATATGTCTACTACAGTAATACCCACTAACACGAAATCTACTTTGGTATATAATTCAGACACAATGAAAATCCTACAAGAAAATGTTGAGTAAGGTCAAATTCTAAACAATGCATAAACAGAGCGACAACTGAAATCTCAATGGCTTTAGGATTCGTCTGTTACCGATGACATAAAATTAGAAATAAACTGGAAATCTTAAAAAAAAAATACATTAGCATAATAGGGGTAGTAAAATGAATGGTTTTGAAGGATAGAGAAGAGAAAAGTAGAAGAAATATAAATATTATGATACTTGGTAATCCAACCATTATCTAAGTGTTCCCTATTCCAAATTTCAGCAGTTTCCAAGGAAGACTCAGTGTTACTCAGTTCTCTCACTAGATGAACATTTCATACTCATTCTGTGAGACTGCTTTTTTCCTGTTTTCCTCTTCTCTGTTATTCTTAGATATTTGTCTTCTCTATAAATGCTCAAGAAACAAGGGCTATGGATTTAATCAGCACCCTATTTCTGTCTTCACCACTTAACACTTTAGTGAAACTGGGTTACTTTACTGCTTTTAAACCTTAGTTCTACATTCTCTAACATTGACATAACACTACCAACATAGTTCCCTGAGCTAGGATGGAATAAAAAGAACTGTATGCTGCAAACGGTGCTTTGCAAAGATAAAATGTTTTATACAAATACTAGTTTTTTAAGAAGTTAGAGGTCTGAAATCTGACTACTTATTTAATATGCCAATTGCTAGCTAAGAGATTTGGGATCAACCTTTTTTCTCTCTCCAGGTCTCAGCATCCTTATTTACAAAAGGAAAAGGCTGAGATTCTTCTCAGACCTAAAAATCTAAAATCCAAGTTTGACATGCAGAAATGTTTTTTCATTATATTTAGTTGCTGTCTTTCAACCACATTCACTTCTTTAAATATTAGAGAAATGGAAGCACAAATATATCCAACAAGGATAATTAGCATTGCAAGAACATATGCCCAAATTCTAGGCTGCTTTTAATGGCTATAGTTGTAAAGTTACTAGAAATATGTAGGTTCTCACAAGTTGTCCCCTTACATCTTTATGCATTTAACATAATTGGGTAGGTATGCTTACAATACATAAAAACATCCAACACCTGTTGAGATCTCTTTCCCAATCCCAGGGAATATACATACACACCTACCATTAGGGTTTCTTGATCTCAGCACTATTGCCATTTTTGGCCAGATCATTCTCTGTCACGAGGATCTATCCTGTGTTCTTTGTAGGACGTTTAACAGCATCCCTAGCCTCTACCTATTGGATTTCAGTACTACGAGTGTGCACACATGCCTGTGCATTCTTCCTCTCTCCAGTTGTGACAACTGAAATTGTCTCCAGATATTGCCATCAGTTTCTTGGGGGGGAGGGACAAAATTGCCCCTGCTTAGAATCACTGATACACAGTGATAACTCAACATTCTCTCCCCAGGCTCATATTCACTTGTTAGTCCCACAGACATTCATTCTAAACCCCACCCATTTCCTGCAAACCCTCAACCAATTTCAAACATGATAAATGGCCCCTCCAAGAAACTTCAACCGAAACACAGGGTTGGCTTTCTTTCTAATCCAATGAGCCAATATATCCTACACGATATTGGAGCTTTGCAGTTGGCACGTCCTCTGCAACTCTATGTCCTTCCTTCAGACCCTCATCATTTACTTAGCCCACCTGTCTCCAGCATCACTATTTTCCAAGCCATTTCTTCATACTTTGCTAGTGTTCTTTCTTAAAATATACTCCTTGAAATGAAATTCAAATGCCATGAATTAGCTTGACCTTCAGATTCATTTCATTGAGGCCTAGCTCATCTTCTGATACTTCCTACATGCATTCAGCCTTCCCAAAATATTTTGGGTGCAAACAGGCCATGCTCTTTTCCTGTTACTGTGGTTTTCACATGCTGCTTCCTAAAATGTTTGAAAGTATGAACTGATACGTTAGACTGTCTGATGGTTAATTTTACGTATCAACTTGGCTAGGCCTAGATATTTTGCCAAACACCAGTCTAGATGTCACTGTGAAAGTATTTTAAAATGAGATCAACATTTCAATCAGTCTGTTTTGAGTAAAGATTACCCACCATCGTCTGGGTATGCTCCCTCCAATCACTTAAAGGCCTCAAGAGAAAAAGTCTGAGGTCCTCAAGGAGGAAGAAATGAAGATTGCCTTCAGACAGCTGAAATATAAGCTCTTCCCTTGGTGTCTAGCCTGCCCGCCTGTCTTATAGATTAGATTTGCAGACCTGACTGCCCCCACAATTGGCTGAGCCAATTCATTAAAATAAATCTCCCTCTACATATGTGTGTATATATGTACATATATATACATACATCCTATTGGTTCTGTTTCTCTGAGAACACTGTTTCTCTGAACAACAACACTGCTTATAAGCTGTGTGAACTTGGGAAAGCAATATAATCTCTGTAAGTTCAACTGTAAAATGAAGATAATTGACACTTCCTTATAATAGGGCTACTGTGATCATTAAATGTACCAATGTATGTACATTATTTTATACAGTCTCTGATAAATGTTCGGAATAAATGTTAAGAAACTATTATTACCTACATCCACTTATTTTACACGGAACTTTACACTGTCAGAAAAGCCTTCTCCAGCCTCCCCAAACTAATGATATTAATGTATGTAGTCCTATGTACCTCCCAAACCATCTGTGCATACCAAAACATACTTCTATTACTAAAGATTGAGAGAGCAAATTATTGGCAGAGATCATTTAAACCTAACACAATGCCTAGCACATAGTAGTAATTCAATAAATACTTATTTCTTAGGTTCTAGTAAAAGGAGGTAAACCCCAGTGGTCCAGCTTCGGAAGAACAAAGCCATCATCAATTGAAAGTGCCTCTCCACAATAACAGGACCCTAAAGCTGGTTACAAAAAGCGTCAATTCAATCCAGACACAGTATGGATTTAAATGCTGGCTCTTTCAAGCAAGAAATGAGTGAATCAGTTTGGATCCCACCTTCAAACACAATGCATATTATTTAACAAATATTCAATCAAGAGAAATGATTTCTACCCCAGTGATAAAGGGCCATTAATTATAAACTTGACTAAAAGTGTACCTCTCTCATACAACCCTTGTTTCCAGATAAATTAATTTTGTTTTAAATTCTTAATTTATAACCTAGACCTTCTGGTAGCTCATGTGTGAAGAATATAAAACATGTTGAATAAACAATGCTTTCTGAAAGGTTTCTCCTCCCTAACAGACACATTTAAAGTTATTTATTATGAGTGTCTCTCAATTATTGCCCTACAATTTGACAGGGCTCTAATTTTGATACAAAAACTAAAAAAATCACAAACTATAGCTTTGGTTATGTGAAATGAAAAGTGAGTTTCTTCTATCTTATAACTCGTTGCTCCTAGCATGAATACTTATTCATCCTGTGGATTTTTAAAAACTCACTTTACATTCTGACCTTTAAAAATGTTTTCATCTTTAAAGAAACCTTCCTATCACAACACACTTATTCTCTATTCCTCCTCCATGCCAACCTCCACTTTAGAAGATTCACATCCCATGTTTCATTTGAATTTACATGCATTGGTGCCGTACTTGGGGTTGTATCTGACACAGGACCCTGAAGACCTTATAGAACTGGCGTTAAAGCACACTTGAACCAAGTCTACTCACCAACACAAGAGTTTGAGTATGAGCCTAAACATGACTCAATAACATATTCCCAGTTAAAAAAGACTCTAAGGCACCAAGATTAAAACTAGAGTAGGAGCTATTAACCTAAGATCAAGAAATCAGAAAATCCCCTGAAACTGTCACAGCAAAGATTTGAATGTGTGCCTATATGCATTTTTCTAGGAACAAGGTCCATATATTTCATCAAACTTGAAATTCTGATTTGTTTAAACATAAGTACTATTGAAGATACTCCAATTAGTCACAAAAATAGAACTTTAAGATTCCTTAGGATTCACATAATGTCCATAAGACTAGAAATACAGCCACCCAAAGGTCCTTGACCGTTGCTTTTGAGCTGGGTATTTTCAGATCCTACCTACAGTGTATTTCCCTCAGAGAAACACATGAACATGTCAAAAGGCTCAGAGATTTGGCTCCTGATTGACTCCTCGTATAACTCATCTGGGGGGGTAATTAAGATACGGCCAAACTATGTCCATGCTTTAGTGAACATCAGTGCTCAAGCAAGTTTCACACAACCTGATTAAAATTGACTCAAAGTGTCTTACTTCAGTAATCACTTAGACGGAATGAATTTTACATTAGTGGGATCAAGCATGCACCAGGCCTCAGTGGAAATGAAAAGGGCTTATAGTAATAGGATTTATAAACCCACCCATTAGGTTAATGGCTAAATGATTTACATGTAACTTTCTCTCCCACCCCGCCTTCTCTCACCCTTTAACTCAGTAAAAACTATGCTTGGCATTTTCCACTGCAGTGCCACACACAAAGGAAGTAGCCTTTCTATTTTGGGACATTCTAATTTCTAATAATGGCTTGGGTAGCTACCATTAACTCTTTCAAAGCACAAATAATTGACTAATAAAATTAAGTATTCTATAAGGCCTGAAAGTGCTTAATTGATCATAATTGTCTATTTGAGAAGAAGGCGTCAGGCTGGTTATGCTCAGATAATGAAGTTGGGCAATTCTGAAGCACTACAATCAAGATAATACTTACAGCTAAAAAGGACATTAGCATTTTCTAGAATCTGTAACATTATGACTGAGGTCATGGGAAAATCTGACCAGAAAACTTTGAGCTCCCAGCTCCCACAAATGGCAGATTTTACAAGTTGTCACTTGGCATTAACTAAGCACCTGGTTTAAGCTCAATCCTACAAGTACACATAGCACCAGAAGTGAGAGAGGGACCAGGGTGGTGCCATCACCATTTTGAGAAGCATTTCTGATTTCTGGAAAGCTCCTTTTCAGGTTCAGTGTGTGACAAGATAGTCACTAGACTGTCCAACATTACTCTCTGCTTCAAAGGATATGAAAGGAAGGAGAACTTTTAAGCCTAATACCCCAGAAGGTAACTCTCTTGTTCAGGATTAGGGTCGATATAATATTAAATTGTGTTCTCTCATAACCAACTTCCCATACATCCTCTTACAACTCTTTATTTTTTTTTACTAAGTGGTATCCCTTACCCCACTCTATTTTATCAGAAGTTCAGAAAACAGATTCTATGAGATAGCTGTGATTAAAATACAGAAGGTTCCTATTTCAGACATGCCTCTAGAACAGTGATTTTCAACTAGTGTGGCACAAAAATTTTTAAAGAACATTAATTATTTTAGAAAGCAGTTCAGAGCACAGTAAGTATATTCTTTTTTTAATTCTTTTTTTTAATCAACATAATTTAAGTGTACCATGGAAGTTTAACTACAGGTTCAAGTGTGTTGTGAGATTAAAAAAAAAAAAAAAGGTTGAAAAACACTGCTCTAGAATAAATATAGTTGACCCTTGAGCAATATAGGCATTAGGAGGACTGACCCCCACACAGTCAAAAATCCACAGATAACTCTTGACTCTCCAAAAATGTAACTACTAATTGCCTACTCTTGACCGGAGCCTTACCAATAACATAGTTGATTGACACATGTTTTGTATGTAATATGTACTATATGATATTCTTATAATAAAGTAAACTAGAGAAAAGAAAATATTAACAAAATCTTGAGAAAATACATTTACTATCCATTAAGTGGAAATGGATCATTATAAAGTTATTCATCCTCCTCATCTGGACTGAGGAGGAGTTAGTCTTGCTATCTCAAGAGTGGTAGAAGTAGAAAAAAATTCATGTACAAGTCCACTCACAGAGTTCAAACTCATGTTTTTCAAGGGTCAACTATATATTTAAGAATCAATCAATAATATGTTCTCATTTTTCAACCACCTTTTCTCCTGTACTATTATCATCTATACTTCCTCTGGGAAGAATTCGGAGAAATTTTAAAAGAAACAGACACAGCCTTTATGGAAAGAAGTGTGGAAACTCTTCAAAGAACTAAACCTTCGATCTAGACCTACATTTGATCCTGCAATCGCATTACTAGCTATCTATCCAAAAAAGAAACAATCATTTTACCATAAAGACATTGGCACTCAAATGTTTCTAGCAGCTCAATTCAGAATCACAAAGATGTGCAAACAACCCAGATGTCCTTCAACCCATGAATTGAATAATAAAACTGTGGTATATGTAAACCATTGAATACTACTCAGTGGTAAAGCAGATGGAAATTTTGTCTTTTGTATCAAACTGGAAGGATCTGGAGAACATTCTCCTAAGTATCACAAGAATGGAAAAACAAGCATCCCATGAACTCAATACTAAGTTGAAACTACTAGATTAACAACTATAGGCCCATATGAGAAAAAAGCTCAATTCAAGAAAGGTGGAGGGGGTTCAGTAAGTTCCCACCCAACAGATACAATGCATGGGTACATGGCACACTTTCTGGGTGAATAACACAACTACAACTTGGACTTTACATATGCAAACAATGTAAACTAATTGTATTTACCTTCATATTAATCTGAAATTTTAAAAAAGAAAGAAAGAAAGATCAGGCTGAGAAAAGTCATTTAGGATGAAGATGCAGAATATGGAAAAACAACATAAAGACTATCTGGCTACTATTGCTAAAAAAAAAAAAAAATCTCCTTTACTTTTGAATTGTGTGCATTTCCACTCTCTAATTTGGTCAAAGCTCAAGAATTTGATATAAATTGTAGAAAGCACTGCACTTTCATTAGAACATCAAAAAGGAATTCATTCATTCACATGCTAACAAGCATGTATTTACTGAACACTACTCATGTGCTGGATGGTAAAGAACACAGAGATGAATGATTCATCCAGAACTGACCCCTCCTCTCGTATAGGGTGTAGTGGAAAACCTCATAGAGAACCAAATACATACGTACGTACACACACTACATAGATGCACACATACATGACGGGGTGGAAGTTAAAGTTCATGAAAGCAGATTGTGTAGGGCCTTTTAAGTCACATTAAGGACTTTAAACTGGGGAGTAGCATAAACATATTGATAGTTTAAAGAGATCATTCTGGCTATAAAACATGTCAAGAATACTTGGGGCAGGGCGCAGTGTCCAGGGAAACATAATGAGACCTGAATAGCATAAAAGCAGTGGCACTGAAGATGGAGAATCACAAATATTTAGGAAGTGTAATCCATAGGACTTGGCAACAGACTGGATTTGAGGCATGAGGAAGAGGCAGAAGTCAAGAATGATACCCTTATTCTTGGCTTAACAACTGGGTAGATATTGCCATCATTCATTAAAGCAGGGAATCAGGGCAGGGAAATAGGTTGAGGAGCAGGACCACATGGGCAGTTTTGGAATAGGATATGCCTGGTGGACATCTAAATGGAGATCACAGAGAAGTAGATCGAAGCTAAGATGTTCAGGGGAAGGGATATAGGGTATTTCAGGTGTAAGAAATCCAATGCTCAACAGAGACACAATCTAATATATAAACTAAACCAATGCAGCATGCAGACACTAACAGAACCTTTTGAAATGGATGGCACAGCTCACTGATGAAACAGAAGGAAAGGGAGAGTAGGCAAGCTAGCACCAAAACCATGGTAAGGGTGCTAGAGTGGCAGGTGCACTGTGGGTCTTCGGATCCCTCATTCCTTCTCTGGTACCTTTTGTTCTCTTTCAGCTATCAGATCTCCATTCTTTGTGTTACAATTGGCAGGTGTCAGACAAACCAGGGGCTACCAACAAATCTGATGCAGGCTGCCACAGTCAGACAGCCAGGCACCACACAGTGACCTTTAATGAGAATGATCCTAACAGCTAGGACCTAATATAAATAATTGTATTAAGCCTCTGAACAAGATCAAGAAACGGGTGCATCTTGTCTATTCATGAGCAACCAAAACAACTATAGGCCCAGGTTAACAAACAGCAAGCAACCTTTGCAGTGGCTGGCCTCCTTGAAGCAATGTTAAATAGGCTCAACAAAAAGACTGAACACCAACCAATTTTAGTCACAAGTAAAGAGACTTCTATTGCTCCTACATGACCATCCTTTTCCCTACCTCTCTTCTGCATTTTGGGGGAGAATTCTTTTTATTGTCATGGCTGGTACCATTTGCTAGCAGTTATGATTTATATTTACCCAATAAAAGTAGCAATGGGAGAAGGGGTTCTCCTTGGGATACAAATTATACTCTTCACAGCTTTCCAGAGAAACTAAGTCTAAATCTATATTAATTGTCTTTGTCATTAATTAGACTTTATAACATCAAATGTTTCATAGTTTTCATGGACTTTTAACCCCGGAGCAAGCCACTGTTTAGTTTAGACAGAACAGACAGCTGTAGCTTAGGGGGAGGGAGGAGTCTGTACAACCTTTTCTGAAAGACAAACACCACCTTCATCATGGCCCAGAAATTCCACTGGATGGTGAGAAGCCAGCAGTCCTGTGACCTGCAGTGGGACCCCAGGTACTGATCTGCTGCCACTCTGCCTGACATTTACATACAAAAAAGAAATCTTTCTTTCCCCTGGAGAAAATCTCCTCTGCTCCCACCCTCTTAAACCTTGTGACTGCAAATGGCATGGCTAGAGTGAGCCACACACCACTGGCATGTCGGTACCCAGATAAGGAATCCAAGCAGTATATCAGATTCCTGTCAGCTGCAAAAGAACCGGCATTTCAGCTGCTTCTCATTCTTTATTCTTAAATGGCAGGATGGGCTCAAGGACATGGTAACCTGTCACCCAAGAAGAGACTAAAAATTAAAAAATATAAAACTAAAACCCTTGAGGGTACAGACTCACAAGAGACTGAGAACTGAATAAGTTCTTTAAAAAAGTGCATACAGCATTGTACAAACAAGTAATAAATATGTTTCTTTCAGTGACAAGGCAGGGGGAACTGATTTATGGGAGCAAAATAAGAATCAAACCAAGTGCAGATTAGTTCCTACTCAATGGGACTAACAGAATAATTCTACTACTGATTTGTAAAATACTTATTTTCAGAACTCTAAGCCCAGAGCATTAAAATGTTGGCATGCTCTATGAAAACTATCATGATGAAGTTACCTACTTAATCAGTTCCCCAAACCAAACAGCATATAAAATTAAATATAGAACAATAGAATTTAAAGAATATGGCTAGGGAGAAAAACTTACCTATTCAGAATACAAAATATGTTTTCTTTTTTTCCCCTATATCACTACCATCACCACCAAATCATTCTCAACTAATTCTTACAAGCTAAAGACCAACTTGGATTTTGATGTATAAACTGCTTTTGATGATATTTCATTTTAAACAGATAAACACTTTTCTTAAAAAAAAAAATGCAAGCCGAAGACACCCTTTTGAGAAACTAAGAAAACAGATGTGGAAGCCATTTGTTTAGATGAAGAGGAATTTTCGCTTTTATAGGAATACAATGATTCATGAAGAGGAAAAAAGTCTGTCATCAAGTTTACTTCAATAGATACTCTTGGGTTTGAGGCAGCTTTCTAAATATGGCCATTGCTTTTCTTCACATCTCATCTCTCCTGAAATATCTCAAACTACCACTAACAAACATCACTTTTATTGTCTTTGTTCTTTTAAATTTTCTGCTTAGTTAATATGTTGTGCAGGAAAAAAAATTCCCAACTCTGGTACTATACCATCGCATATTGCTTTTATTGCTTAGGTAGTAGGACAAAATACCTATCACTTTGGTGATTTATCAAAAACATACCAACATGAGATTATTCAAACAATATGAATACAAGAAACCCTGACAATAACTTCTGAAATAAAAGCTCTCCTTAACCCTACAGGAGATGGAATAAGAGAACAGTGAAGTTTTTCTAAGACCTCCTAACAACAAGAAAAATCACCTTTCCTGGTTTCTGATAATGAAGACATTAACAGGAACTAAAACAGAAAAGAGACAGAGGGCATTAGGTTCAACCTAGGCAAATGCTTAAGAAACTTCTCTCCTTCCGTTACAGTGCCCCATGCTAGACAGCTATTCCCCTCTTGGTGGGTCCTACAGGTCTCTCTCTGGGTTAGAGGGCACAAGATCTGTAGGTATGAGGGGTTTCCCTACCATGATCCTTTCCTCCCTCAACAAAAGGATAAGGCAAAACCAACCAATGTTGCTCAATTTTTTTTTTCTTTTTGTGACAGAGTCTCACTTTGTCACCCTAGGTAGAGTGCCGTAGCGTCATAGCTCATGGCAACCTCAAACTCTTGGGCTCAAGCGATTCTCTTGCCTCAGCCTCCCGAGTAGCTGGGACTACAGGCACCTGCCACAACGCCTGGCTATTTTTCGAGACAAGGTCTTGCCTGGCTCAGGCTGGTCTCAAACCTGTGAGCTCAGGCAATACACCCACCTTCGCCTCCCAAGTGCTAGGATTACAGTCGTGAGCCACCACGCCTAGCCTGTTCAATTTTTTTGACAACAACAACAACAAAAACCTTATAATGCCCTTCCCCTTAATAGTCTGCCATCACTCTTTTGCAATATCTGCCAATATTTTGTCACTTTACTTTCTATAGCTCATATTTCAAAACTACACGTTTTAACCTGTTCTAAATATAACAACATTAATTTTGAACATGCAGCTTTAAACTACACATATTCCTGCTATGAACTATGGCTTGGTCTATGACCTAATAATCTATAAAATTCTGTATTTATGTATATATAAAGATTTTTCTGCATAAAAAATTCATAACATTCTCTCTCTTTCAAAGGGTCCTAGCCTAAAAGATTAGCTTCCTTCTCAAAACTTGCAGTGACTTTACACTTATGCCAAACCAGTCCTAAAATAGTATGGGAACTTGCCTGGTGTATCTAATACCCCTGGCTGTTTCTGATTTACTCAAGAGATTGCCAAAGAGAAGCGACAGGTTTTGATGGCTCCAATGCCATATATAAACCCTTCACTAGCCATCCTAAAAATGGGCCAGAGAAGGGGGGGGGGGTTAAAAAAAAAAACAGATGAACCTTAACAAATCCAAGACCTCTATTATTACTACAAACATAATGTGTAGTTTGGATTAGGAGGAAAGTGTAAAGGTTGGTTAGTTTACAGATTGTAAGGAATCTGGAATCTTATCTATCATAATTAACTTGGAAGCTTCCAACTAAGTAGTTTTCACTGTCTGACAAATGAAAGGACCAGGACTCAAGAGTTGTGTTACAGGAATATAAAAATGGAAAGACTTAACCAACCACATGAACTCTTATACTAATAGACTGATCTATTAAAATGGTCTCTCTGGAGATATGCCTAACTCTTCAGATCAATCTGAAAACACAAGGAACATGCCTCCAGGTCCATATAGAGAATGGTGCATTCACACAAAAAGAAAGGAAGGGCAGTACTAATAAAAGATGAATGAGATAAATGGTTTCTGACACCATCATTTAAATCAGGGGTGTCCAACCTGAGCCAAGGACCTGTTTTTGCTCATCAGCTTTCGATAGCGTTTGTGTACTTAATGTGTGACCCGTGACAACTCTTATTCCTTCAATTTGCAGCAGAGGAAAGAAAAAAGTTGGTCACCCCTGACCTTGTCCTATTTATTGCATCTTTTAAAAAAGGAAGCAATGAGGTATAAGGGTCCAGGTCAAGAACTGACATAATATCTAGAAACCTGGGATCTAGGTGGCTTCAGTGTCACAGCCAATAATGCCCTTTAAGGTCTAGCTTTCTCATTTCTTTGCAGTCCAGAGTGTCATTTCTTCAGATAGGAATTTCCCCTCTTCCCTCTGTAGTACCTTTCACCCTTCCCTTCCCACTGCAGCATCCATTTCTCCTCAATTATAGGTTACTTATTCACTCAACAAATACATATTGACTGACAGTCTGTGGTACTTAGCTCTTTGAAGATGAATAAAATGTAGTCCATACCCTTGAGGAGCTTGCAATTGATGCCCCAATTATTGACAATGGCCTCATTTCTTCTTTATCTTTTAGGGCTTTGACTCTCCACCTCATGTTTAAATGCATAAAACCTATGCTCCCTTATAGCTTCAGTCTCAGAATTCAGCTCAGATTGTTCTTTCAAAGGTCAGTAAAATCTCTTCTTGCCAAAATTAATAATCATTGCTTAGGTTAGATTCTTCAACAATCATCTGAGCATCACCTACCCTGATGAAATTAAAAGGTACTTCACTGTTTTCCCATCATCATCACTAGCCTCCACCAAACCCTAATAACACCCTACTTATGAACATGTCTTCAGACATTGCCAAATTTCCTATGTGAGCAAAATTGCCCACCTTGAGAATCACTAACCTATATCAACGACTACAATAATCTTTGTATAATCACTGTGCACACACTTGAGAAGTGACTGACTTGTCATAAAGCATACTGATTATAGATATAAGCCTACTGTTGTCAAGAGTATTTAGTACATAGGATTGTGTTATCCACAAAACATTTTTCTTGTTTAGGCAAACATTAAAACATCTCCAAATATGCTAGATATCTTACCATGGCTCCACCCTGCTCCCTGGGAGGAAAGGTAAACCTAACGGACTTCAAAGAGCTTCCTTGCCCCCTAATTTCCAGTTGGGTTTGGCTAATGGAGCCTATTGCACAGATCAGGAGAGAAGAATGAGAGGAGAGTGAGGGTAATTATTTATGCTCCTGTGTCTTTCCTGAGGGGACAGGTAGGGGCTGGCTAGGTCTATCAACCCACAATCAGGAGGCCCCCTTCACCCAACCTCCTCTTCTTGAGGTAGTCCCTCCCTCACCTAAGAGTATAACAACCCTGCTATTACTAGCACTGAAGTTCACACAATTCTCTTGTGCATTCACTATACCCACATTTTGGTGAATAATCCCTTTATTAAATCCTTCCATTCATCCCAGTGTTACCTATCTCCTGCTGGGAAACTGACTGATAGACCAAATGAATTTTAAACAAAAAAAGCAATCTTAAAATGTTTTGCTTAAAACTCCATCTTCCTGAAAGCAGAGTCACAAGAAGCAACACATTTTGCAAATCCAGGCTTTTAATGTTTGTAAATAAGATATACTGTGAACTTTCTTTAAAGAACAAACTTATGATATACTTCTTTTACTCTACTACATTAATTAAAAATAGTAGGACACTACCTCCACCTTATAGTCTTGACAATTTTGGTAATTATTATATGTTAACTTAGTTATGTTTCCATGTATATAATATAGGTTGCTGATTACACTGCACATTATCACTGAGGACCAGGACTGTATCTTACACTTGTTTTCCTCACAGACAATCACAACTTGCAGTTGTAGCTCCTTTTAACAGAAAGCATATTAGAAAAATATCTGTTGACAGTTGGAAACATTACCATCAGAAAACAGAACATAATGAAGCAGGAAGGCTAGCCCCAA
Organism: Loris lydekkerianus; assembly: GCA_963574355.1. Classification (NCBI taxonomy): domain Eukaryota; kingdom Metazoa; phylum Chordata; class Mammalia; order Primates; family Lorisidae; genus Loris; species Loris lydekkerianus. Next base: position 4,503 of record CAUYPK010129605.1, on the reverse strand, counting down.
GAGATATGCTCAGTTACTTCAGTATTTTCTTATTTGGCTTGCCCTATCAAAGGATTCTGCCATGAGAAGAAAAATAAAAAAGCTTCACTGTAAGGTGAATATAAAATTTTAGGAAAACAGCTGTATAGCCATCAAGATTATTTTCCACAAGTATCCAACATGAAATAGAATTTACAACAGAGACAGGAAGAAGAGTAGGTGGAGTTAGAATGGAAGGAAATGAGGAGGCTCAACAAGAATTAATTACTGGTAATTACACATGCTACAGCCTCTCTTCTTTCTCCACCCTCTAGCTAATCAACAGTGAGAACAGATGTGGTCCGTGGTATTGGGGAGGGGGTGCTTAACAGCTGTTTGGAGAACATGCCATTAAAAAGCAGCCTTGTCCACAGAAACCCAAGAGTTTTACTGTTTGAAAGAAAAGAGGTAATGAATAATGACCACAATCTTACTTTGAACTTCAGCTAATTCGGGCCAATGACAAAAAAATCCTCTGGCCTGATTTCCGATCAACTATGGCAGCAGTGTTGGTATTTTCTAAGAGTACTTCAATATTTGAATATATTTCACATATTTCATCCAAGTACTCCCAAAACCAGCAAAAAAATCCAACTACTCCTTATTTAGTAAGTATTCAATAAATCTTAACTATGATAACGATGATCATAGAAAAACTCCTAAATGTCCCATTATAGGGAATACCAAATTAGGATGAAATAATCCTAAATTCGCTAGACCATCTTTTTGTACATTCTTTCATGGCCAAGAGCTCTATACAACACGAAGCTCGGAACATTCCAATTTACTGCTTATAAAATTTGAACAGTATAGCACATTGTCAATGCATATAATCTTTTTTAAATGATAAAAACACAAACCAAAGCCCAGAGATAAATTAAAAAACAGTACAACAATCAAGGGTTTAATAAGAAATGTAGTTTACCCACAGAACAAAAGTTCCAACCAATTTCTGGTAAGGAGTCGTTTTTTTACTTCCTCCAAAATCTGACGACTATTAGTTTGGCAAGGGGGAGAGTCGGTGACATTCCCACCCCATCTGGGATATCCCCAAGACCCAAGGAATGAGGATGGATGACACAGACCTCCCTTCAGGAATTAGCAATTGACTGATACTGCCAATGACTGATAGCAAGCACACTGCTTTTGCTGAAACATGGAACTCTGTTAGAAGCTTTGAGAGTTCTTGAACAACTTAATAATTGTGAGTTTTTCTTAAATGTTACTTATATAAATGGGTGAAAGATGGTGGTGTACATACATAAAATGTGAGCACACACATTCATACAGACTTGCAGGATGTGACACTAATTTCTCTTATTAAATTGAACTTGTATATTCTCAAATTTACTTCTGTGTATTTTGGGGGGCAACCTCAAAATTTTCCTTCAGTTTCAGTATATGCAAATTGCACAAACTATGATCCTGTTGGGGAAAATTAGAGAAAGATGGAGCTGGGATTGAAAATAAGGAAGGTAAAAGCTAATGCCAGAAGAGGAATAAAGATTAGTAGAATGAAATCACAAACTGATGGCATCTAAGAGTCAACACCAGGGGATGTGACATGAGTAGGGAGCTATAGGAGATGGACATCAACAATTTCTGAGTTTGAAAATCAGGAAGGCAATGAACAGTTAAAAAGAAAACCAGCTATGGAAGAGGAAGGAAAATGCCTCAAATCAGGCTTTTTGTGTGCCACAAAGCAAATTTTCTGTTAAACAAGGGACAGTAAATGAAAAAAAAAAAAAAAAAAAAAAATACAGTATCCTTTATTACTACAGAAGAGCATAAATTAGCTTCAATTGCATTACATTTAGAAGATTTATTTAAATGATTGTAAACACTATTTCTAAGAGTTTCAATTTTAGACCCCTTGTAACTTTAGTTTCCACGAAGTCTAAAGTTCTCAGACTTAAATTCTACATCCATGACAGTTTCCAGGAACCAATTCCTCCTGATGAGAAAAGGACTATCTATACCAGTGGTTCTCAGCCTTCCTAATGCCGCGACCCTTTAATAAAGTTTCTCATTTTCCCCCCTTCCCCCTATTCCTAGGTTGCAAATGGGTTACAGCATTCATGTGAAAGCCCTAAATTAGTAGGGGTGAGTACATTGGATACTTTTTCTTCCATTCTTGGGATACTTTACTAAGAAGAATATGTTCCAGCTCCATCCATGTAAACACAAAGGAGGTAAAGTCTCCATCTTTCTTTAAGGCTGCATAATAAAGGGGAGAGAGGGGGGAGGTGGGTGGAAGGAGGGGGGTTGGTGAGAATACACTTGTGGTGCATCTTAGAATGGTATATGTGAAACTTAGTAAATGTGGAATGTAAATGTCTTAACACAATAACTGTGAAATTGCCAGGAAGGCTATGTTAACCAGTGTGATATGAATGTGTCAACCGGTCTGTGAAACTAGTGTATGATGCCCCTTGATCATATCAATGTACACAGCTATGATTTAATAAAAAAATAAAATAAAATAAAGTAAAAAAAAAAGTTTCTCATGTTGTGCTGACCCCCAACCATAAAATTATTTTCGTTGCTACTTCATATAGTGTTAGTGCTCAGATATCTAGAAGCAAGAGATATCTGGATTCTGGCTCCCACCTCCATTCTTTAAGTGGGCAGACCTTTCCTTTGCAATTCACCAGGATACAGCTATTCTTTTTGGTGTGATTTGCAAACTCACCTTTCGATCCCTAGAAATAATTTTAATTATCTGTAAAAGAGCACATAAGAAACTTTAAATCCTTTATCTTGATTTATGTTGCTTTTCTGCATCAGCAAAGACATATTACCATGCAAAATAATGAGCTTTTTCTTCTGATACAGAATCTATTTGGGAGAGAAATGGGAGTTTCTGGCAAAAAAATAAAGGCTTCATTACTTCAGCTTTAAATGTAAATTAGGCACTCAGCAGCTTGCAAGTTAGGACAATTTTCCTTACACGAGATAAGATGAATTATATTTTATTCCTTACTTCTTAACAAGAGTCACTTCCTTAGACATACCTAACCCTTAAACAAAGGCTGCTCTTTGTCACAGCTACGGAAATGTTTTTATTACTAATGTTCTTTAAATATGAATAAAAATCTCTTTTCTATACTCATGCTCATAACAAGCTGTTACTTCAGCAAAGAATATCTAAAATGAATATAGAAATAAAAAGGGGAATATTTGCTTTCTATGTGAACATTACACATATCACCTCAACTAATGGAAAGGCCTTTTAAAAAAAATTCATGAACATGGAATTTTCCATTTACTTGTGTCTTCTTCAATGTCTTTCATCAAGGTTTTGTAGTTTTCAGCGTACAGGTCTTCCACCTCCTTGGTTAAATTTATTCCTAAGTATTCTTTTTCATGCTACTGCAAATTAGATTGTTCTCTTAATATCTTTTTCAGATATTCTATACATTGTTAGTGTATAGAAACACCACGGATTTTTAGATGATGATTTTGTATCCTGCAACTTTAGTGAGTTCACTAATTAGTTCTAACAGGGCATCTTTTTTGTAGAATCTTAAGGATTTTATATATGTAAGATCATGTCATCCACAAACAGTTTTACTTTTTGCTTTCTGATTTTCACACCTTTTATTTATTTCTCTTGCCTAATTGCTCTGCCTAGGACTTCCAGTTCTATATTAAATAGAAGTGGTGAGAGTGGATACCCTTGTCTTGTTCTTGATCTTAGAGAAAAGGTTTTCAGCTTTTCACTCTGAAAGCTGTGGGGTTGTCACATATGGCCTTTATTGTGTTAATGGTACTGGCTTTCCATACCTAATTTATTAAGAGTTTTTATCATGAAAACCTCACTGAATTCTGCCAAATGCTTTTGTTGCATCTATTGAGATTATTGTGTAATTTTCATCCTGCAGTCTATTAAGGTGGTGTATCAAATTTATCGATTTGTGTATGGTTAAGCCATTCTTGTAACCCAGGGATAAATCCCGCCTGATTGTGGTATATGATTCTTTTAAGGTTTTTTTTGTTTTTGTTTGGTTTTGTTTTTGTTGAGACTCACTTTGATGCCCTGGGTAGAATGCTATGGCATCATGACAGCTCACAGCAACTTCAAACTCTTAGGCTCAAGTGATTCTCTTGCCTCAGCCTCCTAAATAGCTGGGACTACAGGCGACCACCACAACGCCTCACTCTTGCTCAGGCTGGTCTTGAACTCTTAAGCTCAAGCAATCCACTGGCCTTGGCCTATCAGAGTGCTAGGATTACAGGCATGAGCCACCACACCCGGTCTTTCTTTTAATGTTCTGTTGAGTCCAGTTGCTAGTATTTTATTCAGGATTTTTGCATACATGTTCATTGGCGATATTAACCAATTTTTTTCCTTGTAGCATCTGGCTTGGTATCAGGGTAAAGTTGGCCTCATAAAATGAGAATTAATATTGTTAAAGCATCCACCCTACCTCAATCTATAAATTCAATGCAATTACTATCAAAATGCCAATGGCATTTTCCATA
>CAUYPK010129604.1:0-25990 GCA_963574355.1 Loris lydekkerianus | reverse complement strand
CACAGGTAAGGCCTTTCCGGTTTGCAGTTTCACTGCTGCTTGTACTTACGGTTACTGGCATGATTAGGTCCATCAAACACAGGCAACCACTTGCCAGTTTTCCACTGTTTTTGTCATCCTCTTGGGGTCCAGAAGTCCCTTGCTGGCTCCCTGTATCCTCAAAGGGATGATTATAGGCAGATCCCACTGGCCAGAGATGCCTGGAGTCTTGTCTCCCCAAACTCGCCATGCCCAGTTGCAGGGAAGCTGTTACTCTGCCGCCATCTTTTATATCAACACTTTTGATGCCAGACATATAGTACATAGTCACTAAGGATTCTATGTGCATAATCAGCATTTTAAGCGAGGATGCTAACGCTCAGAGAAGTTAAGAAACTTGTCAACCTTATATGACCAATAGGTGGGGAATGCAGATGAAATCCAAGTCCATTTGCCTGAGTATTCGGCAGTGAGAAGCTCTAACTAGGGAGAAAACTCCCCGGCAACTTGGCACCATTCCTGACTCTCTGCCTGACACATGGCAAGTCCTCATCAACCCCAGAGTCTGGGCTTTCTCTGCAGACTGGAATGTGGAGACAGTAATAATCAGCTTCCCTCCCAAATGAATGTTCTAATCAAAATGTGAAGACCTCTCTGTGTGCCTTGGAGGAGGTGAGTGCCATACTGTTAAGACAATGAGACAGAGCAAGGTCCCCCATGCCGTCCCTACCTAGGGTGCTGCCCCTGCTGCTCCCCCTCATGCCCTTTACTTGGGTTGGTCTTCCCTGCTGGCATGTCCACTGCCAGCTCTGCCAAAGTGGGGTGAATCCAAAAATGACTCTTTAATTATGCTGTTAGATTCCAGATCTAAAATACGTTTTTGTTTTTTACTATTTATCTATTATGTATGCTTAATTTCACAGTTAACCTACGAATACATTTTTGTGACAATAAAGCCAGTTCTTCCTTAAACACTAAACCAGGCTCCAGATACCAGGCTCACCTCCGTGGGGAGAGCTGCACTTCCCTGTTGGTGCAGGTCTCCAGTCATACGTACACCAACAAAATGTAGTGTGGAGGAATTTACAAAGATTGAATCATACTATACCTATCACTCTACAGCAGCGGTTCTCAACCTGTGGGTGGCGAACCACAATAACTGTATTAAAGGGTTGTGGCATTAGCAAGGTTGAGCTTGCTTTTTCTCTAGAGCTTGCTTTTTCTTTCCTTAGCCTTTTATTTTTATCAAAGTTATACCAGCATATAATTTAAAGAGTCAGCTAAATCGAAGCTTATTAAAAGTCAAAAGCGGAGGTCCCCAGGTTCCAACCCTCATCTCATTCTCCAAAAGGCAACCAATTGTGTTTCTTCTGGCTGGTTCTTTGGGTATCTACTTCTTACCTCTTAATATGCTTGCTACTTTTTTCCCATTTTTAGGAATTGCCAACTAATTTCCCCAAATAAAAGAAGTTTGGCTCTTTTTCCGTCTCCCCACTCCCTGCCCATTCTGCCACACACATTTTCCCCTCCCTTCAACATCTCAATATACTTCAAGCACAGTTTTGATTAAAACAATACCTGGGATACATTATGATGACTGCCAGGCAATTCACCATTAAGGTGTATAGTAAGCCATAATTAAATTCCTTCCCTGCACAACCTATTGTTTTCTCTAAAATTAATAATTATCTCTTTTCCTAACTATAATTAATTCAGCAAACTCAGTATTAACTGTCTGTATTTTCTCTCAATATACTCAGATATTGCAGGTAATCTGTCAAGAGTATCTTCCTGAGGAATCCTTCCCTAGAGTCTCCTGACCTGCTCCTACCTGGCTGCTCCCTTTCCCTGCCAGGTGCGCAGCTTTCATTATGAGATCTCCCTTTACCATAATCCTGATAATCTCTTTCCCTCTCTTCTGTATTGGGTCTCCTATTCCCACAGCCCTGCCTTTCTCTTGCTTGGTTCTCTCCTTCATTTTAACGAAACACATACCCTGGTAGGTTCCTGAGAAAGAGCATATGGAAGGGACATTGTTTGAGGTTGTCAATGTCTGAAGATGAGCTCATTCTACACCGATGTGTAGCTGATAGTTTGGGTGGGTATAGATTTCTAGGTGTTAATTGCTTACGTTAAACATTTTGAAAGCATTTACTCCATTGTTTTCTAACTTCCAATGTTGCTATTGAGAATTCCAAAGCCTTTTGCTTCCTGATCATTTGTATATGATGGATTTTGTTTTCTGTGAAAATCATCTTATGACTTAAGATGTGCAGGATCATCTTTTCATAAGCAATTATTGGTATGCAAAATCACTAATTAGGCACATGCCTCCTGGTTATCCAGCCCCTTCTCTGGTTAGGCTGGAACCCTGTTCTTGCCTGTGGCCTGAGAGCACTTGTCATCTCCAAGCTAAGAAACTTAAAATCCAGCATGCTTCCTGTATCCCCCTGCCACAGCTACCTCAAGGGACACATGGCATATGAAAAGGTGAAGGGAAACCACCTGAAATACGTTAGACTTTGCATAAGTGACCCACTTTAGGTTTGTTAAGCCATTAAGAGTTTTAACCATTGTCTGCCTCAGCAGTTGTCATTACTGACCCTGACAAAGATGCCAACATTCTGGAATTCCACATTGTATGCGCCTCCATGTGGGTCTGTTTTCACCCTCTGTGTTAGGAACTCTCTGGGCCCAGAGGACTCACAGCCTTCAGTTCCAGGAAATTTTATTTCGTTGATACTTTTCCTCCCTTTAATTTTCTCTGCCTTCTTTCTTAAAGTCCTATGTTCATTTACTGGACCTTCTGAATTTGTCTTCTAATTATATTATACATTTTGCACCCCTATTTTTCATTTTTGGCACGTTACTAAAGTTTCTGAAATATTCCTTCACTTTCATCTTCCAATGTTTCTACCAAAATTTTAACTTCTCCTATCATGTTCTTAACTTTAAAGAGCTCTTTTTCTTAACATAAAAGTCCAGAGATTTATTTCCAACTTTGACATACCCTATTTGTAATTTCTCGTCATTATTTACATTTTGAATCTTTAAATGAATAATCATACTGATGTATCATTCTCCAAATTCCTTTCTTCACTTTCCTTATCCACATTAATAAGTGGATCCAATTGGTCCATTTAAACTGCCATATAGAATTTTTATGATTATATCAATGTATCTGTGAACTTACTTGCTGTTGGCCATTTATGAATGTTTATGGCTGCCGTTACATTGCAGAAATGAGAAAACTGTGTCTCGGAGATGTACTCAGCTGTATGCTCCATTAAACCATAAACGCGGAGCACAGATTGCCTCTAGACTGCTACCTTAGGGAATCTCTGACACACACCTAAAGCTCAATATATATTTGTTGAATGACTAAATGAAGCTGACTCAATGTCATATCCTAGAGTCAGTGTCATATCCTAGCACACAGATTTCCTCTTTTTGAGCCTGACATTCCTTGAAGCCAAAGAGGCTTGTCCAGGAAAACACACATTGTAGAAAAGTAGTCAGATGGAGGATTCTTAGTTAGGACTGTTAAAAACTCCATCTGTTATGTGAATTTGTCTTCAAGTTCTTTCAGTGCTTATTCCATGAATTTAAAAACTGTGCCATTAGTGAATACTCAATTATAATTATGTTTTCCTGTTGGATTCATTACAATGCCTTCATTTCATCATTATTAAATGACTCTCCTTTCTCTGATTGTATGCCTTGCCTTGGAGTTGGAGTCTAATCATATACCTTCCTTTGTGAAGTGCCTCTTAAAATCTTTATTGGATTATTTGTCTTTTTTTTTTGTAGAATTCTAAGAATTCTTTATATATTTCACTTAGAAGTCCTTTTTCAGATACACAGGAGACAAATATTTCTTTCTAGTATGTGGCTTCCCTTATTCATTTTTAAAACAATGATAAAGACCAAATTTTTAACATCTTTTTTTGTTGTTTTTGTTGCATTTTTTGGCCCAGGCTGGGTTTGAACCTGCCACCTCTGGCATATGAGGCCAGTGCCCCACTCCTTTGAGCCACAGACGCTGCCCACAAATTGTTAACGTTTTTGAAAACTAAATAATTTTTATGGTTCACAGGTATTTTTTGTTTTAACCATAAAATGTTTGGCTTATCCCAAGTATGCAAAGATTTTCTCCTACTTTCTCTTCTGTAGTTTTAGCTTTTACTTTTATATCTATGATTCATTTCAAGGTAATATTTATATAAGGAATAAGTTGAATGCTGAGGCTCATGTTTTTTGTTTTTTTTTTTTCAAATGGATAGCCAATTGTTCCAACACTATTGTGGAAAAGACTATTCTATTCCCACTGAGTTAATTACCTTAGCACCTTTGGTGAAAATTAATTGACCATAAATGTGCAGATCTCTTTTCAAATTTTCTATTTTGATCCATCAATACACATGTCTGTCCTTACATCACTCTGTCTTGTTTTCTATAGCTTCATAGTAAGTTTTAAAATGAAGTAGTTTAATCCTTGGAAATTTTCCCCTTTTAAAAATTATTTTGGCCTAAGTCCTTTGGTATTCAATAAAATATTAGAATTAGAATCTATAATTTCTAACAAAAAACATGCTGGGATTTTTGTTAGGATTTCATTGCATCTGTGGATCAATTTAGGGAGAAATGTCATTTTTAATAATATTGAGTCACAGTTTCTGTGCATTTATTTAGGTCTTCTTTAATTTCAATTAACAATGTTTTATAGTTTACAATATAAAGTCTGGCCTACCTGTACAATATAAACTATAAAACATAAATTGTTAAATTTATGCCTAAGTATTTCAAATTTAATGTTATTATAAGTGATGAAGTTTTTAAACTTCATTTTCTAATTTTATAACTAGTACATAGAATTGTAATTAATATTTTGCCAAGTAAAATACAAAGTTTATTGAGGAAGAGAAAAATAGGCTTACAGAATAACAGAAAGATACAGGTTTACATACTAGGTTACATTAGCCATACACAGCTAATGGACCCCCATTGTTGAGACAAGAAAAAGCCAAATTGTAATTAATTTTTATCCATTATCTTTTTAATCCCGTGACCTTGCTAAACAATGGCAATGTTTTTGTAAAATCCTTAGGATGTTTCATATACAAGACTGCATTATATGTGGCTCAGAGTAAAATGTTGAAAAGAAGTTGTGAGGATGATCATTTTTCCTTGTTCATGATTTTGGGAGGGAAATTCTGTCTTTCTTCCATTGAGCATTATATTCGTTGTATGTTTTTTGTAGATGCCATTCATTAGGTTGTTTGGTTTTGTAAGAAATTGGTATGATCTCTCCAGAATTACTGTGCCATTTAATTATACATCCCCACCAACAATGATCTGTAGCATATCTTTTTCATTGTTTTACTTTTGACCTATTTTTTTTAAGTGGGTTCCTTAAAAACAGCATGTAGTCAGGTCTTATATTCTTATCTAGTCTTACAATCTCTGCTTTTTAATTGGGTTTTTTATTCCATTTATATTCAATGTAATTATTGACATGTTTGGAGTAAGTCAACCATCTTGATATTTATTTTCCATTAGGTTGCTTGATATTATTTTACCTATCACTAAGGCACTGCTCTCTTTTTTAAAATTCCTTTTTTTTTTTTTTTTTGTCTCTGTGCTTCTATGGAATCTTTTCAAGTTCCTTGAGTTTTTTCCTGTTGTGTCTTGTGATAATGAAATCTTATCAGCAAATTTTCATTTCAGATGCTGTATTTTTCCATTCTAAAAGTATCATTTGGCTCTGTTTGTACTGCTTTTTTTCTCATTATGTTTGTGTTTTCTTGAAATGCTTGAACATGTTTGTAAGAGATGTTTTCACATGTCTGCATGCTGTTTCCATTATTGTTTTTATTTGGGGTTCATTTCTATTAACTGCCTTGTTATTGGTCACGTTTTTCTTTTTCTTGTCATGTCTAGAAATATTGACTCTCTTATATATTTTTAATTTTATGTTGTTGATTATCTTTATTAGTTGCCTTTTTGAAAAATAGAATTTATATATTACTTTTGCAGGAAAGTAAGTAATTTTCAGATAATCTTGATTTGTTCAGAACTTACTTTTCAGCTTTTTGTTAGTGTGAGTCTAGAGCAGGACTTTTCTCTAGAGACATTTTCACCTTACTAATAAGATGTGACCCCTTGGGACTCTCTGTTTTGTGTTCTAAATGATTACTAAGAACTTTCTATCTAATCATTGTTCACCTCAGAGTTCCACCATCTGTCTCTGTCATCCCTGTAGAAAACTTCCTTTACACAGCTCAGCATTCAGAAAAGACTCCGTTGAACACCTGTTCAGATTTTTGGATCTCTTTTTCTTTTTAGGTCCCTCCTCTGCAGAACTCTGTCCCCCAAATTCCAACCTCAGCTTTCCTGAACTCCAAACTCTGTGTCATCACCAGTGAAACGACCACACACTTCCTTGACTATTCCTCCTTACATGTGGGTTTAGAACACACCTTCAAGCACAGAGCCAGGTCTCTGATAGAGCTCACCTTACGTACTTCTCTTCTTTTGCAGGGAACCACAGGCTTATGCTGCCTATTGTCCCTTGTTGAAAACATTGTTCTATACATTTGTTAAGTTTTCTGGTTGTTTATGGTGGAAAGGAGGTAAGCCTATTTCTGTTACTCCATTGTGGCTGGAACTGTTATCTCTTAAGGAAACTTCCAGAGGAAGAATACAATGTGTTTTATTTTATTTTACATATTTATTTACAGTTTCAAGTTCTCTTCATTCTTTTCTATAGATCTAAATTTACATCTAAATTTACATCTGTTTCTCTTAGCTTCTGTTTATATGAAAATAGCTTTATCTTGCCTTCATTTTTGACGTAAATTTTTGCTGGATGTATAATCCCAATTTGAAAGAATTTGTTTGTTTGTTTTAATTTCTGCACTTCAAAGATATTAATCCTTTGCCTTTATTCTCTGCAATTCCTGCCATATTTTACCTGGCTTACTGATCATTAAAAATATTTATTTTGTTAATTTATAAATAAATTTGATTGAAAATTCAAAATAAACATGTATCTAGATAAGTGGAATTTAAAAATCAAAGAATAAATAGAGATAAATCATAGTCATTTTTAAAAGTTCCTCTTCTGCTCAAGTGGCAAAATGAATTGGACTAACCTTGTACAATAAAAATATTTTTCTACTGTGCTATAAAATAAAATCAACTATAAAATCACCACCTTTAATTTTGTGGAAATTTTTTCAGGTGTGTGATTTAAAAATACTGTTTGATCTGATTAATGTCATTTAAAAGCAGTATAAGAGAGTACCTCCTAGCAGTGGTAGAGTAGCTTGCATTGTATTAACCTTCCTTCCTACAGATAACAGAGATATACTCTGAATAAAATGTAAAATCAGAAAAATTATTTATTTCCCAGTGTTTTGTGTAACCAACATGTTTCTGGCTGAGTCAACCAGTCTTGGAAACAACTTAATCTTTGTTATGACTGAGGATTACAATGCTGATATTACACAGATGATGAGAAAAAGAGGTTATCATAAGCACAGATAAGATAGGAATTATTTCACAAGCCTTTGGACTATTATCTTTTGTTTCTATAAGGTCATTGTCCTCTTACCTGAGGAAGAGTGGATAACTGCTCCCATAATATTGGACTGTTTCCTTGTGAATTAACCCAATTAATCCTAGCAGCTCCCTGCTTCCTCCCCCAGGCAAGTAACTGCACCAATTGCACCAATTAGGAAAAGATCTTGCAAACTACTACGTCCCTTGGACCTAAACATTTTTAACATTCCCTATCCCTCCCTTTAGTCACACCAAAGTGCACTTTTTAAAGTCCTGGCTGAGCATGGTGTCATGCCCTGAAATTTAAGCACATGCAGTCTCTGTCGTCAAGGCAGACAACATCATGTCAAAGAAATACAGACAAGTCAGCATCAACATTGAATCATGATTCCTTTAAGTCTGTAGTCTACTGTGCCTACAGGATGCCAAACATCTGGATGAAAGATGAAGCAGTTAGGAAGCTTGTTGTTCTTCCAGATAATTGAATAGACTTTTATGTGAATTGTATAAACCCAGCAATTAAAATAGTTATACCAACTTATATTTACATGGAATGATTTACAACTACTGCGAATATGTGTGTGCATGAATGTGTGTGTATAAAGCCTCATTAGATCACCATATCTTTATGGAATGGGCTTAATTATCTCATTTTATGGAGGAGGAATTTGAGAGCTTTTATCAAACATGTATTGATGTCATATTTTGTGCCATATGTAAAGCCTACAAAAGAGAAATAAAACAATTCCTGTCTTAAAGATACTTATAGACCAGGGGAGGAGCTCAAGATAGAATGAACCTGACTCATCTAAGGTCACACAACTAGTAAAACGTCATATCTGGGACTTGGTCCAAATTTTCTGGCACCAAGTGCAGCCCTCTGTTCACAGCTGCCTCCAATAAAGGCCAGATGCACTGAAAGGACAATCAGTAAAAAGGGGGAAGGGACAGGGAGCCACTGGGGTTGGAAGACTTTTATCAACACTGAGATCAGCAATGAAGAACACATTATTAAAATTATAATTACAAAGATTATGAGCAGACATTGGAAAATGATCTTGTGATGTTGCATAAAGAGAAAGAAAGACAAATGGCACTCTGCTCTGTGCACTTGATACTTGAGTAGGCAGGCTCAGGATGAGCACAGGCAAATGAAACAACTGGACTGTTTTCAGGTGGCACAGTTGTGGCTGAACTTTCCCGTTTTTCTTTCTTCTTTTTCTAAGCTACAAACTATCACTTTATACTTTTATTCAGTATTTTATTACTTTTTATTTTTCTAAAATATAAATTATAAGGAGAAAAAGAAATACCATAGAAATATTAATCCTTTTGCAGCCAGACAAATCTGGATTTAAATCCTAGTTTTGCCAATGACTAGTTGTATAATCTTGGGAAAGTTATTTAACTTCTCTGTGCCTTATTTTCTTTGGGAAAGAATAATGTTAACCTCAAAGGATTATGTTTAGAATTAGAGATTATGTTTTAGACACTTCATACACACAAATCAATCACTCAACCTGTAACTGTTTTTATCATCGTTATTAAGACAGAGTGTCAAGCAAGATGTATGGTGAAGAACATGCAGGCATTACTAGGCCTGCCAGGAGGCACAGGCTGGGCCAAGAGTCTGCAGTGGCGTCTGGGAAACAAGGGACAGTAACCTGGAATTATCCTTATGAGCAGCAAAAAAAAGGCATTGAGCCAAATCCTAGTGATATAAAAACGTGTAAAATATTATCTGGTCTTAAAGAGATTTATTATCAATCTCTTTATTTATTCAATAAGCATTTATTAAGCACCTCCTGTAAGTTAGGGATTGACAGAGGAATTATCGGTATGAAGATAGACAGGACTTCGTCCTTATTATAGCTGGATTGAGGAGAAACAGTCATAGAAATAGATTAATACAATATAGTGCAGAGAAGGCAGTCATGATGTTAGGTGTTTGGGTATCTAGATAAACACCTACTTCAATCTAGTGGGGGAAGAGAAGGGGAATCTAGGAGGAATTTCTGAACAGATAGGCCCTGAGCTGAGCCTTTTAATATAACTAGGAGTCATTTAGGAAAGGGGGCTGGTTGGCATAGAATAAAGCACAGAGAAATGCCAGGGCACAGAATTTGAAGCAGTGGATGAGATTTGAAACAAGGTGGAGAACCAACTCATAAGAGATTTTATACACCTTATGCAGAGAACAGTGAAGAATTTGAAGCTGAGTAGACAGGAGTTGAGGTAGTCAGACTTACATTCTCTGATGACAAACCCTCTGGAGCCCTGTGGAGGAAAGATTTGAATGGGACAAGCATGGCTGTGTTTACAGGTCACATCTAAAGGTTCAGAAGAAAGATGAGTCTAAACTTGGATTGTGAGGATGGAGAGCAGATGGAAACCAGATGGCAGGACCATCTCCAGTGATCCGAAGATTCCAGCAAAAAGAGAAAGGAAACACTTAAAACCTCTGGACAGCATTTGTTATAGACACAGTCTGGGAAAGCTTTGTAGAGGAACATGGACATGAGCAACCCATTAAAGAAGAGGAGGACTTAGGTGGAGAAGAGGGGTAGATCCCAGGCAGGGGGTGTAGAGGCAGAAATATTGTGCTGTGGGTTCACAGGGGAAGTGGATCATTGGTGGCAAGAGGGGATACTCTGATGTGCCTTCCACATTGTGGATTCTCATCCCGCCTACAGGGAAAGTGTTTGCAATGGAGTAGATAATATTTCCTCTGCCAACCCTCCTCCTTTCCTGAGACTAGGCTTTATAAAGGGAGGCTAAAATGAACTCAAGGTGGAAATTCTTCTAGATATATAGTCCAGAAAAGATACAGAGAGTTTCTCCTGATGGCATGAAAGGTCTAGTGAGTGGTCTTGTGGTGTCTCTGAGCTGTGCCCAGTCAACAAGAGAGCCCCCGTGTTTGCTCCATTCTCATCCTTCTGTGCCATCCAGTGGCGAGTAAAAGTGATTTGCTGACAAGAGTGCCAAAGAGAGGAAAAGTGGGGAGGAAAGTGTTAAAGTGACCAATACTTAGATCCATTTCGGGTCAAAGGGAGGGGGATAGACAGTGTTCAAAAGTGAGTTATTTCCTTACCAACCTGGATGCCATAGGAATGCTCCAAGCAAAGGCTAGAACAGGGGTCCTCAAACTTCTGGAAAGGGCAAGATAGAAAATATCTTAGGTTTTGTGGGACATCCATCTCCATCTCAACTACTCAATTCTACTGTTGTGGAAAAACGTAGATAATAAGTAAGCATATCTATGTTTCAGCAAAACTTTATTTATGGACGTTGAGATTTGAATTTTATAAAATGTTCACATTGCAAAACAGTACTCTTTTTTTATTTTTTAAAACCATTAAAAATGTAAGAATTATTTGTAGCTCACATACAAAAATGGGCAGCAAGCTGGATTTAGCATGTGCAGTATAATTTGCCATCTCTCCTTTAGGAAAATGATCTCGTGACATATGAGGAGCCAGGATGGGTCACCGGGCAGAGAGAAGCTGCTCCCAAACCCACCCTCCTGTGGAATCTGTATATGACGGAAGTTGGACTGAAACTGAAGAACTGTTTCCTATGTTTTATGGATTTCCTGGGTAACAGTAAGTTGTTTAGTCAGGGACTATACATCTTCTCCCACAATTAAGGATGTAGGAATGAGGTTTTACATAGCTTCTGTATTAGTTAAATTTTGAAATACTGCTTTCTGTACATAGCATTTTATAAACTACATTGAAATTAAAGTTCTCCAAAAAAACTAAATAATAAAAGCAATACATATCCTCGCCATATTATGTTCTTTTGGCTACTAGAAATCCAGATGACACCAGGGCCAGCCCCCTTGAGCAGATGGACCTCCCTGTGGCCTCAGCTGCCCTTCTGGGAAATGGACAGAATCTCTAAACCAGTTATGAGGCTCACCCATGCCCAGCTGGCTGCTCTAACTTGGGAGGGTTCAGACCCTCTGCAGGAGCACATGTGTATTTACCCTCATACATCTTAATGTCTTCACTTATTGGGTACTAAGTGATCTTTTCTAGTTTCCAGAGATTTATGTGGTCTTGTTTGGAAAATACCTGTGAATCCTTGAACTTTGTTGCTTTGTTCTAGAAACATAACTAAGGAATAGTTGTGCATCAAAATAAAATGATTAGGAGGATTGGCTTGCCAGATTCTTGACAAAGAGGCTAGTGGTTTTTCTTGGCCTAAACCCCAATCGCTGGACGCCTTTAAAATAAGTGATCAATATCATGTCAAATTTAAACCGTAAAACCACTGACCTATAAAGCCCCTCTCCCCCTAACCAGCTGCCCCCAGAACAAAGGGATTCATGTAATTATACTCCTCTTGTGTCTGCTCTTTGGAAACAGATATTCCTCCTTATTAGAGAAAAAGTGTGAGTTGTTTATGCTGTCTGCTCCCTTGTCTATGCTCCAAGAGCTTTATCTGAGCTCCCAGCTACCTCCCAACATTCTTTGTCCTTCTTTTAAAGTGGGTTTAAAAGAAAGGGGTCACAGGGAAGGAGAGAGATCCCTAAGGGGAAATAAAAATGTACAGCTGTGGGCTCTTACTCCTGATGCTGCTCCTACCCTCGGCTGGTTCTTGTAACAGGGGGGAAAGCCAGGACTGTACCCACCAAGTACAGTGTGTGAGCCACAGAACTCAAACCTGAGGGGACTCTGCCAAGGGGATTCACAGAACCAAATATGGCAAACTTTGTGCATTTCCAATAAGTCAGGGCCCACAGGCTGGCCTGGCTCAGAGCAGGGAGCCCACCCTCACTGCTGCGGTGTGGGGAGGGTGGATACCCGCTTCCCTTCTCAAGGCTCCAGGCAAAACCTATTTTCTGCCATGAGGCTGGAGGCTGGAGGCTGGTTCGGCTGGCTTCCCACAAATCTGGTTCCGAAGGAAACACACAGCTCCGCTGAAAACACATTCATCCCCTCCTCTCATTTGATCTTTCTTCCACATGCCTTTTGGATTAATGCTGGCATTTTCTTTCCATCTGTTTTCAGGTCTTAGCTAGAAATGTACAAGTCCCGAGCCGCTCTGCAGGGCTGGGGGCTCCTCCCAGGCCGGGTGCTGCCCTGGAGAAGGGGGTGACAGGAATCCAGGGAAAATCAACCGCGTGTCTCATCTGAGATCAACAAACACTGAATGAGCACTTCCTCAGTACGGCCTCTGTGCACCTGCTGTCAAGTCATGCCGCTGCTCAAAACTGGGCACCAGCTGGCATCTCAGTTCCTACCGTGACCCACAAGACCTAAGATGACCCCTCCACCCTGCGCCCTGACTTCACCTCCTGCAAAGCCCCCCACACCAGCTCCTCCCTCTGTGGTGCCTCAGGGTGTGCAAGCCGGCTGCCCCTCTGCTCAGCACACCTGGAAAGATGGAACACCCATTCACCAGACAGCATTACTCCCTCAGCTTCCTCAGGTCCTTGTTCAAATCTCACCTTTTCAACAGGGTTAAACTGACACGCTGTTGCGAACCCAGCCCTTCGGCAGCGCTGCAGACACACACACACACACACCCCACGCACACGCATGTGTCTCCTCCCCTGCTGACCCCGCCCTGCGCTGGCTTTTCCCAACACCCTTGGCACCTACCGCCCTGGCAGGCTTCCCTAGACAGCGCAGCTGAAAGGGGTACAATTCACAGAAGGAGAGCTGAAGGAATCGGGAATATGGTGCGAAAACGGAGTGCAAAAATAAGGGAGTTGTTTCTCAATGACCGCAGCTTTGTAACAAGCCTAGCTGGGCAGGCGCGGTCCCACGGGACATCCCTGGAAGGCCACCCAGAGCGGATGCTTCTCTGACCCGTCTGTCCAGGGGAAGAAGAGACAGCGGTGAACCCTTCAGGATCGTCTCCCACTGGTCAGTGTGCCCGGTGAGTGCTGGCGTGCTCACGCTTCCAGGACGTGAAAACAGGAGGTGCACATGGGCCCTCACCTAAGGGGCAACAAGGAAGTCCCAGGGCAGAAGGTGGGGATGCCCCTCGGTGGCAGGTGGAGTGCTCTGGGGTGCACGGTGAGCTGTGGAGGTGTAGCAGGGGAGGAAACACACATGTGTGCATGGGGTGCGCCTGTGTGCGCATGCATGCACACATGTGTGCGTGTGTCCGCCCTCAACACCAGCAGACCCTACCCTTGCACCTAGGATGCAGCTAGTGTGAACTGAGATGTGTTTGAAGAGCAAAACACACATCGTATTTCAAAGACTTAGCTAAAAAAAATAGAAATGTAAAACGGTCAGTTTTTATATTGATTATATGTTAAAATGAGCATATTTTGGATGTATTGGGTTAAACAAAATATATTATGCATATTAATTTAATCTCTTGTTTTTCACTTTGGAATATGTCGCTCCTGGAAAATAGGTACATGGCTGGTACTACATCTCCATGGGGCAGTGTTGATCTAGGTTTCCAGGAGAGCAGTGTTTTTCAACCTTTTTGATCTCATGGCACACTTGAACCTATAGTTGAACTTCAATTATGTTGATCAAACAAAAAAGAGAATAAGAAAAGAATATTCTTACTGTGCTTTGAACGTCTTTCGAAAATAATATAATTTTGATCTTTAAAAGTGTTCCCAGCACACCGAAGGTCCCATCAGGATACACCAGTGTGCAGTGGCACACCCCTTCAAAATCACTGCTATAAAGTCACATGGCTGAGTTGCAAGCTTTGACCTCACCTGCCCTGGTTCCTTCAGCCTTCCAGGCTCCATGGCAGTGAGTAGCTTTCCTAGATCACACACCACATGGAACTGCAGGGGACATTCTGTGCATCTTCCACATCCCACCCTGGCACCCCGACTCTGGCCTGTTGGTCTCCTGTGGGCATGCTCATCTTTGCTGCAAAATTAAGAGGCTGGTGTCCACAAGCCTAGGGCTGAAAGGGCACTGCTGGTGACTCAGACCTGGTTGTTGACCCCTGTGCTGTAGGTATGTTTGTCCTGGACGGTCTCCACTCACTTCCCACCAAGTCTGGGCTGGGGCACTTCTCTTTGACTTTGATGTATTTAGGATGTGGCTTAAGGAAAAAGAACTTTAAAGATTATCTAGTCTTATCTTTTCATTTTATAAAAGAAGACACTAAGACCTAGGCATACAGTGTTACAGAGAAGTGATTATAAGCTTAGACTTTGGCAAAGGCAGGTTGAAGTTCAAATCCTAGCTCTGCTATTTCTTAGCAGCTTGGAGCACAGAACTCACAGGTCTGCCCGGCAGTGACCTGTTCAACTGTCTGTGTCCCCAGGAGCACTGTCTGCTCTTTGAAGGCAGGGTCTGTATCTCATTCATTATCATAGCCCTTTAATTTTTTCAACAAGGTGCCAAAGATGTATGAAGTGTCACCCACACGTTTATATCAGACCAGCACAAATAACAGGGAACTTTGTCAAGTCCCTGCAGCCCCAGGACCTGCAAACCACACAAGTTAGAGCCTTGCCCCTGGTGTCTGAACAAGCTCTGGTAACAGCCTGAGGCCCAGGAGAAATGGACACGAACCTGAATTCATTCAGAGTGCAGACAAATGAGAGGAAGTCAGCCCCTCATCAGGGAAAGAAGACATCTGGCTTACTGCCCTTTGA
Source organism: Loris lydekkerianus (assembly GCA_963574355.1). Taxonomy (NCBI): domain Eukaryota; kingdom Metazoa; phylum Chordata; class Mammalia; order Primates; family Lorisidae; genus Loris; species Loris lydekkerianus. The sequence continues at coordinate 10,854 of CAUYPK010129604.1, read as the reverse complement.
AGTTCAGTTAACCTTCTAATCTGAGGAGTAGAACTCCAAGAAAAAGAACTGAAGGTCTTTAAGCAATTGAGGCAAGAGGTCAGGGGTCCTTGGTCAGTTCCTAGGGAAATGAGTTTCATATGAGATTCAGAAGAGAGAGGAAAATTGTTGAAAATTCAGTTAACAATTTGTGCATTTAAGTGGTGTCAAACCACAGAGCCTGAAGTTCTAATACATTAATGACAGCCTCAGCCCCAAACTCATTTACACTGAAATTAATTGCTATTCAAAACAGACCCACAGAAGCAAGGGGTAGCAAGGAAGCTATGTGTTTTTCAAAACTGAAGGACTTAGAGACAGCTGGGGGGAATTGTGGTTTTTCCAGGAATGGGATGAATTGAAATAGATTTTTAAAAAAGACAGAAAGAAAAGGAAACATTTCTAGCCCTCCTTTGTAGCTCCCACACTCCAACCAAACATGCAAAGCAATGAAGGGAAGGGTGACTTTTCTGCCACCAGAAGAACTTTCTGGTTCTACCCCATAGGGTCACCTCGTGCATGCCCCCCACCCCCAGGCAGGGCTGAGGTGTATACACTGTCTGTGCCCTTGAACCCTAGCCCTCACCATCAAGCCAAGACCACAAACATATGGGCAACACATCAGAATTACACGTGGAGAGTGTTTACTTGCTGAATTTGTGAGGTAGAGGCCAGAGCCACATGTTAGGCACATGCGGGAACTGCACTGTAACAATCTTATGTTTGTAATTCTGGGGCAAGGACGGCAGAGTCTGTGATGGGATTGATCAGGTTCCAAATCTATTTCCTGGAGTCAAATTTAAAAGAGAGATGTTAAAGGCAAAATCTCTAATGATGTGGGTACGTTGCAGCAGGCTACGCGTTTATCTCTCCCAGTGTTTGCACAGATTTTTAAAATCTGCTTCTTTTACCAACCCAACTCTGCCAAAGCTTACAGAACTCTGAAAACTGCCTCCTTCATTATATATATTCTTATCAAATTCAGAAAATCTGAATTTGCTTAGACTTAGATAAGGTATCTTATCTAAGTTCAGATACAGGACAACATCCCCCTTTTGCGGTCAAGCCGTTGTCATTTTTCATTGTTGTTTTTGTTGAGATTGTAAGCATCGCCATCTGAAAATCTTGACTCTTTTCGAGCATAGTCCAGTTTCTAAATTTCTTTCTGAAAGAAAGCAAAGTTAGGACGGTTCTGTTCATATTTTCTGGCATACCCCTCCAAGGAGACCTTCTCGTGCCTGAAGAATCTCTTAAGCCTGGTGTCTTAGCTGCCTCTGAGTCACTGTTCCCTATTGTCCCTCTCAGTTAGGATATGAGGCTTTACGCTTGCTGGGAAATAGATTTCCCGGCCTCCCCAGCATGGCATATAAATGTAGTTGCATGACTCAGGTAGGAAAACTGTGAGGGAATGCTGAAAATCAGGTAAGCTGGAAAACTAACTGTAGGGATGACTAAGCAGTTCCTGCCCCTCACCCCGTACAGCATTCTGCGGTTTACAAAATGATTCTTTACACAATATCTCATTTAACCTCAGTCACTCAGTGAGATTGAGATTTAACCTTCTTTTTGGAATAAGGAAGTGAAGGCTCCATTTGCTGACACATCTCATCCGTGATTGTTTATGTGATTCATGGTAGAATCAGGAATTGAAGAAAATCTTCAGATAAGACACCCAGCCCAGCAATATTCAAGTAACATATCTTTCAGACAGCAGCAAATTATTCCAGATGCCAGAGATGTTTTCATTTAATCTTACCTAATCAAACCTTGACTATATATAAAAGACATATTTCATCACAAATTAGCACACCTCTTTTATTGAACGTATTTTATCTTCCTTCATGGCCTTTTTTTTTTTTTTTTTTATAGAGACAGAGTCTCACTTTATTGCTCTTAGTAGAGTACCATGGCATCACAGCTCATAGCAACCTCCAACTCCTGGGCTTAGGCGATTCTCTTGCCTCAGCCTCCCAAGTAGCTGGGACTACAGGCACCCACCGCAACGCCCGGCTGTTTTTTTGTTGCAGTTTGGCTAGGGCTGGGTTTGAACCCGCCACCCTCCATATATGGGGCCAGCGCCCTACTCACTGAGCCACAGACACCAACTCCCTTCGGCCTTTTGATGGTACTTAAGTGAAATAAATAAATTTGTTCACCCTGGACAAATATAATAAAAGGACAAAGTAAAATTTCAACCAACCATTTATTGAAGACCTCCTGTGTGAGAGCAAAAACACTATGTGCCTATTCTCTAAAAGTTTCTATTGTTTGAGCAGAAAAGCTATAGGTAGTTGAGGAGGGTCAGATATCAAGATAAGATGACCACAAAAAAGATGTGTCACAATTGTCAAAGGCATGAGAAGCATCCTGGGCTGGAGGAGGACTGCAGAGCTGTTGTGGGAAAGGAGGGAGGTGAGCAGTGGCCTGGCCGGTGACACCCAACCTTCCCTGAAGACAGGAGTCACCAAGATCCCTTGCTGAAAGTATGGATTACTGCAGTCTGGTCCAGGCCTCCTGAAAAAACCCTCCTGAAAGGCCTGGTAATCCATGTGCTTAACCTGTGTCCAGGGTGTTTTTTCCCTTATGGAAGGCTGGGGCCCCGTGGCAGAGGCTGAGCCCCTGAAGCTGCTCAATGGTGGGGGAGGGAGGATCACAAGAAGGTGGTGAAAGAGATCAAGAGATGGGAGACTAAGACCAACACCAAAAGAAGACTTAACCCGAACGTAAGAGCAGGGCCATCAAGAGGTCAGCAGGCTGCAGGACAAATAGGCAGAGGGAAGGCACTAGGAAAGGGAATTCTGGCTCCCTCCTGCCATGAGGAAGGCCCAGCCTCAGACGTACCACGTGCCGGACACACCCACCCCTGCCTGTGAGCCTATTCTGGAAGCTGCAACCATTCCTCATCCTCTTGGTTTCAGGGGGTCAGGAGAGCAGCAGAGTGACCCAAGTTGCTAATGAATGTACATTGTTGCTCAATACCTAAACCCCTTTTTTCCCTTCAACAGGATGCATCTGTGACTGAGCCCTAAGAGACCCCAGGGGAAATGTATCCCAAAGAAAGTCCTGAGCCGCCATAGTAGACGTGAAAAGCCCCTTAGTCTAGGTCAATCTGGTTGAAAACTCAGCTCCACAAGAGCCCCATGATGCAAAATCCTTTCTTTGGTGTCTGCTTTCCTCTTCGTTTAAATGACAGTAATACCTAACACTTACATAGTGCTTAATATGTACTCTGTTCTATATATTTTCATAGGTTTTAACCCTTTTAATTCTCACAACAACCATATGAAGAAGGCTCTGTTATTGCCCCTGACTTACATATGAGGAAACTGAGGCAAAGAGAGGTTAAGTCACCTGCCCAATGAGTAATGGACAGCCATGATTTGAACCCAGGCACTCCAGCTCCAGGGCCGGCACACTTACCCAGTATTCCTTAGCTCTCTAAGGATGACAATCCCCAGGCAACACGGCAAGAGTGGGTGTGTGTATATGTGAGTTGTGGGGGTGGGGGTAGTAAGCTAGTTTAGTGAGGGGAGAGGTTTGTTGGTGAATAGGATGACAATAGATTCTAGACGGACATGATTCTGGGCTGGAGTGAGTTAGGAAGTTCTCAAGGAGATCCATCCATCCAAGGAGTGAAGATCAATGGACATGGAGATGGGGAAGGGAATTTCAGAAGAAGACATTTAGCACCCAGCAAGTTCATTCATTCACTCCAGCAGGTGTTTACCAAGGGCCAGGTATGTGCCAGACCCATTCCAGACACTGGTGAGTTGCCTTCGCCTTCACCGCCCTCTCTTTGAGGGGTTATGGACACAAAAAAAACCAACAAGTGAATACAGCCACAAGGAAAGTAATGGCTGAATATGGGAAAGAGCTGTGGAGTCACAGCTGGGTGAATGTTTTAGCCAGGGAGGTAGAAAGGCCAGTCTGTGGAGGGAGCATCTAGACCAGGAGCCAGGGGGTGTGAGGCCTGGAGAGCAGCATCTGGAGCAGCTGGCCAGGGAGGTTGGAGGAGGACCAGCCATGGCCAGGCAGGGCCCTGTCACAGTGGGCCCTGGAGGCCGGTAGGAGGAGTTTGGATTTCATTCCAAGGGCAATGGAGAGGCATTGGGAAGCTGTAAGCAGGAAAGGGGCAATTCGATTTATGTTTAAAAAAAAAAAAAAAAAAAAAGCTCTGGCTGATTGGGCCTGGTGGCTGACAACTGTTATCCCTGGGAGGCTGAGGCAGGTGGGTCACTTGAGGTTAGGAGTTCGAGACCAGCCTGAGCAAAAGCAAGACCCTGTCTCTAGTAAAAACAGAAAAACTAGCCAGGCATTGTGGCAGGCACCTGTAGTCCCAGCTACTTGGGAGTCTGAGGCAAGAGGATCACTTGAGCCCAAGAGTTTAAGGTTGCTGTGAGCTAGGACGCCAGAGCACTCTACCCAGGGTGACAGAATACGACTCTGTCTCAAAAGAAAAAAAAAAAAATCTCTGGCTGACTGTGGTGAGAGTAGCTTACAGGGATACAGCTAGGAGGAAGCTGCCATCATCCAGGCAGGAGACAACGATGGCCCTGAAGGCAGTGGCTGTGAAGGCAGAGAGTAGAAGGTTTGGGAGGTGTTTTAGAGAGAGAATCGACAGGTGCTAGTAGCTTTTTTACCACACCATTGCAGAACAATTTTCATAGACAGCAGCGGGGTTCAGACCTCCAGCAGCTGACTTATTTGCTGAGCGTAAATCCAAAGGGAGAGGTCAAGAAAGGCCACACACCCCAATCCACGGCCTGTACCAGTGGGAAGGACAGCAGACACCAAGAGATGCCCTGTTTTCCTTCAAGAAGTGGTTCCCGCCCTGCTCTCAGGTTCTCGCAGCTCTGATGGGTGAAGCCACAGCCAGATTCTCTGAGGCACTTTTGAATGTAGCTGAAAGGAGGGCAGCGATCCAGACAAGAACCATACACGTTCTGTAGAGCGCCCAGCCCGATCCCACTGAGGGCGCCTGCAGACAGCCGCAGTGGCTGAGGAGGACTCGGGATGTCTCTTATGTTCCTCATAAGGGAGTAGCAAACAGACTCACAGGGATCTGGAGAGACGGTAGCCCACAGCCCATGGGGCAGCATGGCCCACGGGGCACAGTGCAGGAGGGGAACACAGGGGTTCGGGGAGAGGACAGCGCAAGCCAGCGAGTCTGTGTCTGTGGCCCCAGAATCATAGCCAGGGACCAGGTCTGCTGGAATTGGAAGAACACTGCTGTTGGACTTGGAATTCTTAGTATTATATTTCAATTTAATAGATTTTTCCTTTAAATAAAACCAGTAGAGTCCTACTAAATTACTCTGCTAGCTTCCTGATCGTCCTCCTTCGCTTACTGACTTAGCGCATGTATTGACACAGTAGTCTACAGCAGGGCTTCTCAAACTCTTACGTGCACACGGATTGCATGGCCATGCAGTTGAAATGCAATTCTGGTTCAGTAGGGCTGGAGTGGGCCTGAGAGCCCTTTTTCATTAGTTTTCCAGCAATGCTCAGGTGTGTAGTCTTTGAACCCCACTTTGAGTAGGGAGGCTCTGGCCCAATTAGACATTCCTTTTATCTGTCCTTTGGTCAGTTTTTCACACTATTTTGACTTTAAAATGTGTTCATTCACTATTGGAGCACTTGCCTCATCCAGAGAATCACAAAAGGAGAAAAATGCACAATACACGTATAATGTTGCCTTTAAGGAATGACCATCTGGCTGGAGGTAGAGAGAGAGAGACAGGTGCTAAGCCACCCTCTGGCAGACCTCAGACCACACTGAAATTCCAGTATGTGCATTGCCCCCACTTAGTCTTCACTACCACCGTGAAATAGGAAAGGCTCTGTCTTACAGAGAAGGAAAACCAGACTAGGGAAAACTAAACAGATTTTTTTAAGCTCAAGCAGCCACTGAAAAGTTGGGTTTGACTCATATCTGAGTGTCTGCGGCTCTACAGTTCAAACTCTTTCCACTGAGCCACACTGAGCACACAGATACATGTATAAACTCCCCCAGCCCCGGGCATTGTGTGATCTGTGCAAAAAGAGAAGGGCAGACAGGGGGCTGGAGGAGTTGGAAGGGGCAGTAGGTGCTCCCACAACAGACAACCCACTGAGGAAATATGGGACTACAGTACATTTACTAAATTTAACTAGTTCACCAGAAAATAGCAGGAGTGGAAACTGCATGTGGAAAGTGTATTTTCTAATATTGCAGAAGAGAGACAGACAGGTTTCCTTATTTGTTCATAAATTCTCCTTTTATGGACTCCAAGGCTTCAGTCAAGGAAGTTGCTGGCCCAGCCAAGAGATGGCTGGCATCCCTGGCTCCCAGCTCCAGATGCTAGCAGACACCCAGAACGAGGATGCCCATCCTGGGAGTATCCTTCTGTTGCAAGTCTACATCAAGCCCAGCAGACAGCACTGCATGGGCTGGAAATCGAGGTGTGAACCCACTCATTACCCTGCCTTATTTGGCTGACAAGGCACATGCACACACACTACCTCACAGAGAGGGTCCCTTCCCTATGGCTGGCCCTTTTTAGGGCCTCTGGCTCTCAGCTGCTCCCTGCCACTTAGGCACACAGATGGCTCCCCCACAGCTCCTGCCAACTGCCACCTGGACTGACCACTAACCAGGAGCCCCTGCAGCAGCATGTCTGGGATTCAGAAATGACTCCACTTGTTCTGCTGCTGAGTCATTGTTCCTGGGATAGGGGCGAGTCATTGCTATTGGGACGGGAACGGGAAGAGCAAACCTATGAAAGGGCACAAAGTGGTCCAAGGCACACTCCCTGTGCTGCTGGACTGGGGGCGGGGATGTCCAGTGTGCCTGGATGCTGGCAAAATGTTCCATTTCATATTTGAAACAGAAAAGAAAAACCCTGAAATACCTGAAAGTTAGGTCCTCCTCAGGATCTACAGGAAGGCTTTAGTGACATTCTCTGTTTATTGGACACTAACACAAACTTTCCATTTTCAGCATAGCACACAGAAAACTGATGCACGTTAAGTAGGGGAAAGAGCACCATCAAAACTCTCAGGCAGGCATTGCTTCATCTCCAGGACGGTCACTATTCCTGATCTCTTTCACTTCTGGGGACAGAAATTATACCAGGCAACAGGTGCAGGACAGTTCGTGACTGAGTTTTCCTACATATGTGCTAATACTCAGCCTTTGGGATGGGGGTTGCTGAGCTATTTGTACACACACCCCCAGGTGCTAATGGCATGTTTGGTCATTAAGTAGATATAACAGGGACCCGAGGTACCAGTATTTCTTTAGCCAAGCAAGGTAGAGAGGCCTTCTGGAATCCCATTTCTTTCTCCCCAGCTGTCGAGAACAGGGGAAACACTCATTGTCCAAGGATGACACTTCAGTACAAATTGAGCCCCTGCCACAATGAAACAAGCTAAGTTTTAAGGGTGATTTGTTTAAAAGCCACATCATAAATCAGCTGTCAGTTCTTCTTTCTTCCATGCCTGGCAGACGCACCTTTATGCTGAATTAATCGTGCCTGAAACCTGACCTTCCAGCCCCAGAGGCTGCTGGAAACAACATGTGTTCAATGTCTTCCAGTCAAAGCAGCAAGAACTTAAATTGTTCCATATTTTTAATAAATGAGCCCAGAACCCATGGGGTGATTCCCACTGACCTGAGTGCTCCACATATTGATCAAATGAAGAGGGCAGAGTTAGGTTTGCCACAACTAGATTTGGGAGAACACTTACTGATGTTGGCAGGTCCAAGTCCGGACAAAACTGATTCATGTTCTCAGGCACAATCAGAGTGAGTCTCAGCCCAAGGAAAAGCCCAGAAACATCACACTAATTGCCAATAACAGCTCTGCTGAGTAGGAGCAGGGGGTGGTAGGTGGAAGTGAAGAGAGGAGGGGGGTGCAGGACCACCTTCCAGGGAGGGCGGAGCTGAAGAGTTCTGTTAGGAGCTGGGTGTCTGGGACTCTTTCCAGCTTCTTGCTTCTCTGATACTAAAAAAAGAAATGTGATTTCTCAAGGAGAAATAGCTTCAGAATTGGCTGTGACAGAACCTAAGAGCTCATGTTATACAAAGGTCCTGCTGAGAAGCCCCAGGCGCTATGCTAAGCCCTGGAGACAGGATGATATTAAGATCAGCTCCCTGCTCGAGGAGCTAGCCATTTTTGGTGGGAGACAAATGTGAAAATAGATATTATTTTTTAAGGCGATGAACAGCTACCAGAGGCCTGTGCTAGGTTCAGGGATCCAATAGGTAGAAAGATACGAGTCCCCTCCCCCATGAAGCTCCCAGTCCAGCCGGGAGATGGGTATGAAAGCAGAAGTGTGGCAGGGGCTGTGAGAAGGTGGCACAGGGGCCACAGGAGGACCTCCCAGACTCGGAGCTCAGCGACAATGCCAGAAGGGATTAGCCCCGACTAGGGGATGGGGTAGTGGGACTAGGGTGGGAAAGCTCAAAGGGACGAGAAGGCAGAGCACACTTATGAAACCAAGAGGAACACAAGACTAGAACATAAATTGTGGGGCCCAGAGGGCAGAAGGGCTGCCCTGTAGGCACAAAGGTAACAGGGGCTTAAACAGGGACATGGATGGAGTACTTGGGAGAAGGGAGCAATGGAATTTGCTGAGGGTGGCTGGAGAATGCTTTGGAGGAAAAGAAAAAAAAAAAAAAAGATCCTCCTAAAGGATGACTAGGCATTTACCAGAAGAAGTGAGACTGTTCCAGGCAGAGGAAACAATATATGCAAAGGTATTTTGGCACTTCGACAATTAACTCTATTCTCTCCCTAACCCCAGGCAGGGTCCAAGATGAACAACACACCCTATACCACATTCTGTTCTGTGCAGTCATATCAAGGCTCAAGATCAGGAAGTCTCAAGCTCCAGGACTGTGGGAGGGGACTGAGAATAGGTAACACTTATTTATGCAGACCAGGGTCCTTTCTAGCACAGGGCCTCTCCTACTGAGGATAGCCTGTCTGCATTTCCAAACTCAGAAACACAGCCCAGCCAATTGGAAAAACTTTAGGGGGAACTTTAGGGGGAACCAGGACAATGATTACCTCTTTGAAGAGGTTTCTGTAAGCAACTATTGCCTTATTAATAATATAGAAAAACCCTTAAAACCAGGATTCTCAGAAATTACAATATTTGTTAAAATTTGTAATTTGTAATCTGTTGTAATTGTTGTTGCTGTTGTAATTGTTGCTTACAATTTAATAAGCAACACTCGTGTGTCAGGCACTGCTCAGTAATCACACATCTAATCTGGTCATCACATCCAAGGAAGTGCAAGGATTCCTATTATTTTACAGATAAGAAAATTGATGTTAAATATCCTGCCAGAAGTCTCAAGGTGGCTATAAATGGCAGCTGGGGCAAGGACAAGGAACCTCGGGGCTACACTGCTGCCCTTCTGCCCACTGCTCCTCCAGACCAGCGACCACTTTCCCCAGGATGCCATTGAGGAACATAACACGGACACCAGCAAGAGAAAGGTCACTGTGTGTGTATGTGTGTGTGTGTGTGTTTCTGTGTTCCAAAGCAGTTATTGTGGGGCTTGCCTGAACTTAAAGCCTTTTTCCCTTCCCAGACAACAACTGGCAACCTAATCTTCACAACTTGCTTAAAGTAAAGTTGCCTCTTCCACAAGGCACCTGGACCCTCTTGCATGTGGGACCTCTTCACACACCTTTGCTGGTGTGATCCCCAGCGTTCCCACCTCACAGGAGGCGATGTCAAGGTTCAGTACTGGTGAGGATTCCGCCCCTTTATTCAGGTGGTGGAGTCAGGGCTCAGCATAGGTTCTACCTGGCTTCAGGAACCACATCTTTCCAGAACACCACACTGCATTGTCGGGCACCTAGAGAACTGTGCATGTTCCCAGCAGGAGACGCTGCAGAGTCAGTGAAGGAAAGATAAGGACCCACTTTGCAAGGACTCTCACAAAGAAAAATGCACTTTTCAAGCATGCTGACATGTCCATCCTGCCAAACACAGGTTCTTCAGGGGCGAAACAAACGATGACAATGAGCAATGCCAAAAGGGAGAGAACAGGAAACCCTGCCGTGAACACAATGCTTGCTCTCATAGCTAAACTGACTGCGAAACTTGCCCATCTTAGACACCATTTGTTGGAAGGTAACACACTGAGGATTCTCTGTAAGATCACATTGATAAAGTAGGAGGAGGGCAGGCCCCCACGGCCCTGAAACAGAACTGCAAGACAGGTCACTAGGGAGGGGAGGCCGGATGGGAAGGAGCAGCCCACCCACACAGCCTTGTGCCGATGAGAGCTCACTGTTAACGTTGTACCCACATTCATAGCTTTCAAGTTGCCTATAATCCTGTTCCAAGTGGTAAGAGGTGGTGCCAGAGAAAGAGAATTAGAGAGAGTAGAGAGACCTGGGTTCAAGCCCTGCTGTCACCCATGATTATAGGAAAGTCACAGAAGCTTTTTTATCTCTTGTTTTCTTTGCCTATAATGTGAGGGAATTGGATTAGATGATCTCTAAAGCCCCTTTAAGTTCAAATGCTTGTGATTTTGATTTTCTAATCACATTTTTGAAGGGGTAGCAGAAAGGGACCCACCTAAGGGAGTGGCCCCCAAAACCAGGGCCAAGAGATGTCACTGAGGGCCTGGAGCCTACTGATAGATTCTGTCTACATTAGAGCCTTCCCAATACCTCACTAAGGGCCTGGAGCCTACTGATAGATTCTGTGCACATTAGAGCCTTCCCAATACCTCACTAAGGGCCTGGAGCCTACTGATAGATTCTGTGCACATTAGAGCCTTCCCAATACCTCACTAAGGGCCTGGAGCCTACTGATAGATTCTGTCCAAAT
>CAUYPK010129591.1:0-73194 GCA_963574355.1 Loris lydekkerianus | reverse complement strand
CCCCCCCCCCCCCCCCCCCCCCCCCCCCCCCCCCCCCCCCCCCCCCCCCCCCCCCCCCCCCCCCCCCCCCCCCGCACAATCTCAGGCGAGAACTCCGTGACTTTATCATAGCTCACTGCAACCTCAGGCACCTGAGCGGAGGTCATCCTTGGGCTGCCTGAGTAGCCGGGACTTCGGGTGCAGGCCAACGTGTCTGTACAATTTTTAAATTTTTTGTAGAGATGGGATGTGGCTGCTGCAAGTAATCCTCTCATGTAGGCCTCTCAAAGTCTGGGTTTAAAGAATGTTTACCAGTTTCACTGGGGAGCAGGTCAGCCGAGCCACTCACTGTGTCATGACAGCAAGAAAAAAACCTAGTAAAAAATTACAGTCTCTCACACTAATTAAATATTTTATAGCCTGGGGGAGCGCAGTGGCTCAAAACAATAATATTAATATTCTGAGACACCAAGGTGGGAAGAATGACCTCAGGATTTTGAGAGCAAACAAGTAAGAACAAGACACTGTCCCTACTAAAAATAGAAAAATTTTCCAGGCATGGTGGCGTGTGCTTATAGTCCCAACTGTTCGGGAGACTGAGGCAGGAAGATCACTTGAACCCAGGAGTTTGAGGTTGCTTTGAGCTGTGGTGGTGCCACTGTACTCTACTCAGTGTGACAGAGCAAGACTCTGTCTCAAAAAAAAACTTCATGGTTGCAGCTTAATTAAAAAAAAAATATTTCCACTTCACACTAATAAGTATATTTACTTCTATAGTATATTATGTGGGCTATTTCATCTTATTTATGTATAATATAACTAAATATTGATAATTTTATTTCCTATTTTCCCCTGACTTGATACCTTATTCAATTTTTTGTTTCCAAAATTGCCTGTTACATTTTGTACATTGGTGTTTTATAACATCAGCTCACCAGACTGCTACCAACTAATCAATTCAGTTGACTCTTGAACAATGCAGGAGGTAGGGGTGCCATCGTCCCCCATAGTCAGAAAGCCCTGTATAGCTATTGACACCACCAAAATGTACTTACTCATGGCCTGCTGTTGGCCAGAAGCCTTGCCAAATAATATAGATCAATTAACATATATTTTTTTATATTACATGTATCCTATACTTTATTCTTACAATAAAAGAAGCCCGGGAAAGAGAATATTATTAAGAAAATTATAAGAAAGAGGAAATATACTTAGTATTCATTGAGTGGAATGGATCATTATAAAGGTCTTCATCCTTGTCATCTTCACATTGAATAGGAGGAGAAACCAAAGAGGGTTGATCCTGCTCTCTGAGAGGTGGCAGAGGTGGGAGAGTCTGCATATCCTAGGTCAGACAATTAAGTTGGCAAACTCCTCCTAGAAAAAATGCTACATACCTCATTGCTACATATCCCTACAGTTACCTTTGAAGTACTCCCCTTGGGAAGCTATACACTGAGCCCAACGCCTGCTTCACCCTTCCGTGCAATTTTGGAACTCTTTCTGGAATGGCCATCTGAGCTGTCATCATACAAGGTCAGATAATTAAGTTCTCAAATTCATCCTTTCTAGGTGCTTCGAAGGGTGGACTAGGCACTGACAGTAGGTACATAGCGTCCCCAAGGGAGTACCCCAAAGGTGACTGTAGTGGTACTCGGCAGTGAGGTATGGAATACTTTCTCTAGGATGAGTTTGCAAACCTAACTGTCCAGCCTCATAAGTGGACCCAGGCAGTTAAACCTGTGTTGTTCAGGAGTCAACTGTAATCTTAGGATCCAGGTAAAAGCTACTTCGCTGTGGATTACTTCTATTAATCTATTTCATGTATCCTCATTTTGTGTTTTTCCCCTCCTCCTTGTAGTTCTGGACATGGCGAGACATGTGCCACTCTACCGGGCTCTGCTGGAATTGCTCCGGGCCATTGCTTCTTGTACATCTATGGTGCCCCTGCTATTGCCTCTTTCTACAGAGAATGGTGAAGAGGAAGAAGAACAGTCAGAGTGTCAAACGTCTGTTGGCACATTATTAGCCAAAATGAAGACCTGTGTCGACACCTACACCAACCGGTTAAGGTACAAGACTATGTTCGTTTCTGTTGAGCTTGCCTCCAAAATAGTTTTTTAAATGGGTCTGTGTTTGGGGTTTTTTTTGGTTAATGATATATGGCATTTCAACATACACAAGCAGTAAACATGCAGAGAAAAAGTTATCTTCCCAAATCCTGTGCTCAGAAACATTTATTCACAATGGCTTACCACACGCCCCCTATGTGATCGTATAGCTATAGGTGTTAAGTTTTTCTTAAACGCTGGCACATTGTACCTGTTGGGCAAGTTGATGCTAGCTTCACTCAAAATTGAAGCATCTTTGAGTATATAAACCTGTGTCGCTGACTTTGTTCTTAATACTGCTTCTTCTGCCGTTGTATGTAGATGCTGTGTGCAACTTAGCCATTTGTTAGTGAATTTTAGGCAGTTTTCAGTTGCTCATAACCTTATCTATGCTTCTTTTGGGGCTTATAGAAATCTCTGTAGGGTAGACTACTAGAAGCAAAATTTTTTGGTTTATAGATAACTCCTGTTTCATTTTGATATGACTCATGCCGTAACCTTTTTCAGAAGTCAAAGGATTCAATATTTGTTGGCATTGTAATAAAGTTGAATGTTTATCTTTATGGAGAATTGAAATTTTAAGTTATTTTTAGTTTCTTTATAATTTAGAAGATGAGCTTTGTTATCAAAAGCTTTTTTTAAATAGCGTAGAAAACCTTTTTCTTTCTCTTAGCAGAATCTCTTCAGAGGTGGTCACTTTCCTTACAGATGACCTAATTCTGATTTTTAAGGCATATGTACTGCCAGTGTAAGTTTATTACTTTCTCACTGTAGAGTCAATTAATATTCTTTACCATCTTTATGCTATATTTGCTTTGCATTTGCATGTTCTCACTATTTTTTAATAACCTACAATTTAAGAAACTGGTCAAAGAGTGGCAGAGAATTGGTCACTGGAAGAATAGTGTTTTTCAGTCTTTTGGAGGGAAAAATCAGCTCATTAGATCATCTTAATTTTTTTGGCCTAATGTGTTGCTATTATTACTTTGAAAATTAATGGATCACTGCCAGGCAGTGAGAATCATAGATTAAAGAAGAGATTAAAAACGGATTCATTTGGTAGAGATGAAAAAAGCTATAGGTATGATCATATTCCTCTGTTACTAGGAAAGGAAAATGTAAAGGTATTTGTTTTTTGATAGTATGATTTTGTTGGTGTTGAGAACAAAATATTTGTATTATATAAGAATAGTGTAGAATCATCATTGAACTAGACATCTAATTGTCTAATTGAGCAAAAGGTCTCCTTGAGAAATGTCTAACAGAATGTGCTATATCTACCCTAGCTCTGTCTACTCCCTTACCGTAAAGATGATGCTCAGTTCAGCAGCACATACATTTACCATAAAGACGCAGTTTTTGAAAAGTCAGTTATTACAATATATACCAAGCTTTGAATTGCCTACATCTTTTTAGGAGGAGTCTTGCCCAGTATTTCTGTACGTTCTATTTTTGTGTTTTGAGATGACTGTGTTAGGTTATAACTAAACATTAAAAATTTATAAAACCTTCAGTGATGTTTTTACTCTGGGATATTTACTTTCTTTCTCAGATGAAAATTTCTGTAGTGGGCTCAGCACTTGTGGCTGAAGTGGCTAAGGCGCCAGCCACATACACCTGAGCTGGTGGGTTCGAGTCCAGCCCAGGCCCACCAAACAACAATGACAGCTGTAACCTAAAAATAGCCGGGCGTTGTGGTGGGCGCTTATAGTCCCAGCTATTTGGGAAGCGGAGGAAGGAGAATCACTCAAGCCCAGGAGTTGGAGCTTGCTGTGAGCTGTGATGGCACGGCACTCTACCTAGGGTGACAACTTAAGGCTCTGTCTCAAAAAAAAAGAAAAAAGAAAAAGAAAAAGAAAAATTCTGTAGTGATATAGAATGTTGTTACAATTATAGCCTTGATCAAAAACACCACAAATTTGTATTGTTATAATTGTAAAATAAGAGTGTCTTTCTTTATACCATATATATTCTTAAGCTATAATTTCTATTGGATTCTTCAAAAGGGGGGTTAGAGAGTATTGCATTCTAAGATAAGTATTAAAGATAATTGCAGTGAATGGAATTTATATATCTGTAGTGCCTCTTTGGTGTTTTTGCTTTCCATAAATTAATGTTTCCTATAACGCATACTGTATACTCTTTTGAAAAAGGAATCTTGATTTTTGTATAGAATTTATTAAATTCACTCTGAAGATTTAATTGCAGATAGAGGATAACTATCCATCAACTGGAGCTCTTGATTTTTTTGATTAGTTAGAAAAAAATTACTCTTCACATTTTTCCTTCTGTAATTTAAAAAAATTACTTAGACATATGAACAAATTATGTACCAGCAAAACATACATTTGAAGATCTGTTCACAATACTCATTTCATTTAGGTTCTTTTATCTTTACAATGACCCAGTAAATATTTTTAGTAACTTCATTTCTGAAAAGGAATCCATAGTGTGTTTGTATTAACTCATCATGACCAGCAATTTTATGCAGAAACTACCCGTGTTATCGGGTAACTTGTGACCAGTCAGCAATGTGTTAATAGGAATATACTCCTCAGTTGAGACCCTTCGTGATATTGGTTAAACTGTGCATCTTTTGTTAGAAAAGGAAACCAGTTAAGACATATATTACTACATCCCTACTCCCCTTTCATGGAATTCACAGAGAAAGTGAAATCTATTCTTTTCCAGCCTGTCAAGACTAAGAATGTATTTGTTTTCATCAGAATAGAACTTTAAAAAGTGAACAAAATAATACAGCTTCCTATAGAGCTTATACCCAAAGAAATTAGCCTTATTTCAATTTTTACACTGTCTCAAAGCTTTCTTCCCTTCTCAACTGTATTTCACAAAACCCTAGTTTAGTGGTTCTCAACCTTCCTAATGCCGCAACCCATTAATACAGTTCCTCATGTTGTGGTGACCTCCAACCATAAAATTATTTTCGTTGCTACCTCATAACTGTAATTTTGCTACTGTTATGAATCATAATGTAAATATCTGATATGCAGGGTGTATTTAGGCGACAGGTTGAGAACCGCTGCCTAGAATATTCTAAGAGAGTAGTCAAGAAAGTATGTTCTGTTTGTATGTATTTTACTGCATGCAAGGGCTTGGAATTATTACTTTTAAATAAATAATGTGTACTGCACACTTGGAGATTTTTCACAATTTGTTATTTTTGTTTCTACTCTGTAACTAAGAAATCCAAGGGTGAATAACGTGCATATATTTGGTAAGGTTTTTCTTTCTTTCTTTTTTTTTTTTAAGAGCAAGGAATAGTTTGCTGATTATATATGTCTTATATTGCCTTTCCCCCCCTTGTTGGATTATTCATTTTGTCATTTTTTTTTTTTTAAACCAAGCACAAACAAAAGGCATTCCTTCAAATACAATTTTATTTTATTTAACTCTCTGGTTATTTTATATGAACAAAACATCAGTGTACATTCTGCAAATCTCTAGGTAATGATTATGGTTGCATATTATTTACATTGGAATTTGTTTTGTGTGTATGTTATATTTAGAATTTTTATCTTCCTTTAGGAAATGAGAGAAATTAAAGGAAATGTTTTTGGCTGAGTACAAAGAGGAAGTTTGCTGTTACTGGTTGGAATAACCTAATTGAGATTATCCTATCTGGAAGTTGGTTTTGAGGCCAGTGCCTAAACCTAATTAATTTTAACCTGATAATTCAAAGACTGAAGGAAATTTTATAATTTAGTGTGTCCCCAAGCCTAAAACCTTTTACAGGAGGAGATAGAAAGATCTCATTAAGAAATTGGAAAGGGGGCTGGTGCCTGTGGCTCAGAGAGTGGGGCGCCGGCCCCATATACTGAGGGTGGCGGATTCAAACCCAGCCCCGGCCGAACTGCAACAACAACAAAAAATAGCCAGGCATTGTGGCGGGTGCCTGTAGTTCCAGCTGCTTGGGAGGCTGAGGCAGGAGAATCGCAGAAGCCCAAGAGCTGGAGGTTGCTGTGAGCCCTGTGACGTCATGGCACTCTACTGAGCGCAGTAAAGTGAGACTGTCTCTACAAAAAAAAGAAAGAAATTGGAAAGGGGCAGGGCATGGTGGCTCACCTGTGGTCCCAGTGCTGTGGGAGGCCAAAACAGGTGGATTGCCTGAGCTCAGAGGTTTAAGACCAGTATGAGCAGGAGTGAGCCAGAGTGAAACCCGTCTCTACCAAAAAAAAAAAAAAAAAAAAAAAGCCGGGTGTTTTGGCAGGCATCTGTAATCCCAGCTACTTGTGAGGCAAAGGGCAAGAGAATCACTAAAGGAAGAACAGAAAAAAAGAAAAGAAGGGGGGAAAAAACCCTATAAACTAAGAAGCGTGAACAAGCCAGCTGTAATTGAAAGCAAAAAGAAAAAAAAAAAAAGAAAGAAAGAAATTGGAAAGGTATGTGGGCGGTGCCTGTGGCTCAGTGAGTAGGGCACTGGCCCCATATACTGAGGGTGGCGGGATCCAACCTGGCCCTGGCCAGAGTGCAACAAAAAATAGCGGGGCATTGTGGTGGGTGCCTATAGTCCCAGCTACTCAGGAGGCTGAGGCTGAGGCAAGAGAATCTCCTAAGCCCAAGAGCTGGAGGTTGCTGTGAGCTGTGATGCCATGGCACTCTACGGAGGGCAACAAAGTGAGACTCTGTCTCTTAAAAAAAAAAAAAGAAGAAGAAGAAGGAATTAGAAGGCAGATCTTTTACCTTACATTTACCCAATTTGTGTGTCAGAAAGTCATGGTCATACTGAGATAGGTGAGATCTGGCCTGGTCATAATAGTGTCACTGATTCATTCATTAATAGATGTTTATGTGATGTTCATAGGTGCATAAGAAGAAAACTGGGTCCTCTTTCTAAGGGGCTGACATAAATGGGAGAAATAATAAGTAGGCAGTTTGATAACATTACTTAGAGTATTAGGAGACATGAAAGATAGGAGTAGAATCAACCCTGGTTTGGAAGCCTAAGGAATAAGTAGGAGTTAACTAAATGAAGAAGGGCATGGAGTTAGTGTTCCAGGCTGTGGAAACAATGTTACCATTAAAAAAAAACATCAGATATTCAGAGAAGCCAAAGAGGTTTGGTGTGCTGGGGTACAGTGTAGGTGTGTAGGTGTGTAGGTGGGAGGCCCTGGTGGGTGATGAGGCTGGAAAGAAAACCAGAGACTGAAGATGAAGAGGAAGGGATGTATCACAGGGTTGCTTACTTTAAAAAGTGGTGATGAGTCATTGAAAGGTTTTCATTGTAGACTTGATCAGATTTGCATTATAGAAAGATGATCTTGGAGTATAAATGAATGGTTGAGATGAAAGTGAGAACAAGACTAGTTTTTCATCCTCTGCATCTCAGCAAGTAGAGCTGTGTGCGTCCTCTTTCTATCCTACCATTTCTGGGGCTAAGAATTTGACATGCATTAGCTCTCTTACTCTTACATTATGGACTTAATAGAAAGTTATTTTCTACATAGAAGTGTATTTAATGTTTCAGATATTTGACTTAAAGAAACAATCATATAACTCAGACTTAGTCACTTACTAACTGCATTTTCTGTGTGTTAATTTTAACAACTGCACGTTTATTCCTAGGATTATTTCCTTCTATAGAGTACAAGAACCATGGTGTTAATGGTTCTGGAAACATTGTTTCTCTATTGTTATATAAGAATCTGAAGTCTGTAATTCCAGGCAGAAGTTTTTCAAAACTAATCCTACTTCTTGGTTATTTGACATGGTTAGGAAGAAAGCTCTCAATCTGTTGGCTTGGTAGAGGCTAAGTTGTTAGTAGGGAATCTTAAGTCTTTTTGTATTAAAGTCCAGGAATGACAATGTGAGACTATGAATATACTCATAGGTTCTCTAGTATTTTCTTAATGAGGTCATCCAGGAAAAGCTGTATATATATGGAACATTTGCATAACAATAAGTGGCTTTTTGGGGTAGCTGGGACTTACAGGCACCTGCAACAATGTCCAGCTATTTTTAGAGACGGGGTTTTGGTTTTGCTCAGTCTGGTCTCAAACCCGTGAGCTCAGGCAATCCACCCATCTCGGCCTTACCAGAGTGCTAGGATTACAGGCGTGACCCACTGTGCCTGGCCTTTAGTCTGATTTTTGAAAGTTGACGATTCCTTAGCAATCATTGAGTATTTACTATACAAATTTTGTTTTAAAAGCTACTCGAAGATGATAATTTAATATTCTTTGATTTATTATTCTGTGTTTCTATAATTTACTACCGTTCCTAACACCTCCTTTCATGATTCACGATTTGTAGTCCTGGTGAGGTTGCTCACACTTGTAATACCATCACTTTCGTTGGCAAAAGAGGGAGGATTACTTGAGCCCAGGAATTTGGGGTAACATAGGCCTTGCCTTTCAAAAATAAAAATAAATATACACAACACAAAGTCTGTAGTTAGTTAAGAGGAAGTAAGAAAGCTTTTTTATTAATTTGGAAGCCACTTGGATTTTTCTACTGAAGTGATTACTGAGGTAGTTCTAAATGTCTTTGAAATAGGGTAAATAAAGAATTATTTAATATAATGTAGGCAAATAAAAATTAAACAGAACAAATAATTTATGGTTCAATCAATGATTTCTTCATTTTTATTCAAGCTACTATTAAAATTTTTTGATTGAACAAGAAAAAAATTGCAAAATTTCCTGATGACAGTATCCTGAAATGTTTAGGTTTTACACGATGGATTACAGTAGAAAATGACTTAAGTAGAAAGTTATACATTTACTTTATAGGTGCAATTAAGGTGTCCTTTCAAAATGCTATGAAACATGTCATATATGTTCCTAAAAAAAATTTAAATTTCTGAAGAAAATCCTGAGAATTACTTATCTTTAACTTTGTCAATTGAAAATGGGAAAGTGTTGAAGATAATATTTTCTGTTTTGAAGTAATGTACTTGTCTGACTTTTTGGGCCTCCAGAAAAAATGTTACTACTGACTTATTTCAGTTCAAATGTTTGCTAATAATTAGCCAACAGCAGTGTTAATCAGTTTGTCCATGTTAACTTTTACACTTAAACACTATGCAGTTACTATAAATTGTGAATTTTTTTTTTTTTTTTTAAAGACACAGGGTCTTGCTCTGTTGACTAGGCTACAGTATAGTGGCCTCATCACAGCTCACTGTAAGCTCGTACTCCTGGGTTTGAGCATCCTTCTGCCTCAGCCTTCTGAGTGGCACACACCTGTAGTCCCAGCTAATTTTCTGTCTCTTTCACACACGCACACACACACACACACACACAAGATATGACAATTAAGTTTGCAAACTCATCAAAAATAAATAGTTCATTATGGCTCAGTACCCATAGCACAGTGGTTACAGTACCAGGCACATACACTGAAGTTGGCCGGTTTGAACCCGGCCCGGGCCAGCTAAACCACAATGACAACTACAACAAAAAAATAGCTGGGTGTTGTGGCAGGAACCTGTAGTCCCAGCTACTTGGGAGGCTGAGGCAAGAGAATCAC
Organism: Loris lydekkerianus; assembly: GCA_963574355.1. NCBI lineage: Eukaryota > Metazoa > Chordata > Mammalia > Primates > Lorisidae > Loris > Loris lydekkerianus. The sequence goes on along the minus strand of CAUYPK010129591.1, from coordinate 63,616 downwards.
TTGAGCCCAAGAATTTGAGGTGGCTGTGAGCTGGATGCCATAGCACTCTACCTAGTGTGACATAGTGAGACTCTGTCTCAAAAATAAATAAATGAATAAGAAATAAAAGAAAAGAAATAAATAGTTCATCACGACCAGGTGGGCTTCTTCCCAGGTATGCAAGGCTGGTTCAACATATGTAAATCCATAAACATAGTTTACCACATAAACAGAAGTAAAAACAATGACCATATGATCCTCTCAGTAGATACAGAAAAAGCATTTGACAAAATTAAGCATCCTTTTTTTATATGAACACTTAAGAAAATAGGCATAGATGTGACATTTCTTAAACTGATAAAAAGCCATCTGTGACAAACCCACAGCCAGTATCATAGTGAATGGAGAAAAACTGAAAGCATTTCTGCTTAGAACTTGAACCAAATAAGCCTACTATATTAGGCGCTTAAACAGAACAAAAACTTTTAGTACATCCTCAAAGGACTTACACTAGGTGTAATTCATTCCCTTGGCTAGTAGGTGAATACTTTTATTATGTAAAAGTTTCTTTTTTTTGCATACCCTTAGGGTGGCAAGATTCAATTACTTTCTGATCGAAACCCTTTTCTTTATTGACTAATGCAGAAAAAAATGTACCAGTTTCTCGTTTATTTTACCCCCAAAGACTTAAGTTTTTGGCTTACTTCTTTGGTTTCAGGATTTACTGATTTTTGTGTGTACTATGTTGATGTTTAGATCTATAAACAGTGGGAACAAAGGCAAGAGAGAAGAATCAGAAGTCACAGGCAAAGGGTGTATGTCAGCTGTGAGCAGTGTCTCACAAGGTGCCAAAGACAAGTTGTGACAAGGTGTTGATGGGCACACAAATTCAGTGCCATTATGTGTAATTCCATGGCCATTATGAGGGCTCAGAATCCGGTGAAAATGAATTTTCATAATCAGATTGGTGACTTTGATAGAAAAGTATTTCCTACATTTTTTTTGTTTTCCCAATATAATTTTGATTAGTATAATATTTCTGTTCCAGCCTCTGAGCTTTTATTGCTTTCCCTTCTTGTTTCTTGAGAATAAGCCAATCTGCCTTAAATTGTGGGTAAGTTATAATAAGTATGTAATTGCCTATAGTTATGTAAAAATAAAAGGAGGTCATAATGTAACTTTAACTTTTGTGTAAATATATAGTTCCAGAAATGCTTAGATTATTTGTTTTTGCTATACAGTAGGCAAGAAAGTATTTATTATCCTTATTTAATAGAGAATGAAACTGTTGCTTAGAGTTTAACATTAAAAACATACTAATAGTTAATAAAGCTGGGATTTAGTATCTATGTATCCTGATGTCCATCATATTCATTTACGAAGTAAGATAACCTGATTGACCAACTTTTATTTTTATACATCACTGCTGCCTACTACTCAAATAGTTCATTATTCACTTATATTTCATACTTGTATAATTGTAAACTTTGGCTTTAACTGATTCCTGAACAGCACTTTTATCAAATATTGTAAGTTATTCTATTACTTAAGTGATTAAAAAATACTCTTAAAAATTATAATTTGACTCAGTATTTCTACCCCAGTAGCATATTTGTATAAATTAATCATTTTACTTATTAAATTACATTATATGAGTTTATTGTTTCAGGACAATTTCTACTGTATTTTCTTAGCTAAAATCTCAAGCAGTCTTAATTACTGAATTTTAAGTCTGTTGCTAAGATTTAGTTTAATAGAAATCTTCCTCAGCACCTTATAGTTAGTAACTTGGCTTCAGTATCTATAGATTTTTAGAGCGATAAGGAACTCTTTTTAGAATTCAAGTAGTTCAGATCCTCTTTTTTTTTTTTTTAATTGTTGAGTACAAAGAACCAGGTTAGATAGATTGCATTTGTTAAGTAAAGACCCTCTTATAATTGTGTCCTGCTCCCAAAAGGTGTGTCACGGCTCCCTAACCCCCTAGCCCCCAGCCCCTCTCTTCATATAAATGAGGAAAACAAAGGCCATACAGACTGTGAATTGTTCCAGGTTCTTTGATGCTTAGTGGTAGATCTGTGATAAGAATTCACATGTCCTATTGCTTCAATCAAATATATTTATTTACCACATTAAGCTTCCAAAGAGTAATTAGGTTTGTACATCAATGATTAATTAAAAATGAGGAAGGGGACTTGTTTCTGAGCTGGGTTTAATATTTAAGGTCTATAAAAATTCTTTTTATGTGATGACAGTGCAGTAAAAAAAAAATTTGTTTTTTGAGATAGACTGTCACTTTGTTGCTGTTGGTAGAGTGCTGTGGCGTTACAGTGCACAGCAACCTCAACTGTTGGGCTCAAGAAGTTCTCTTGCCTCAGCCTCCTTAGTAGCTGGGACTATAAGTACCTACCACAACCCCAGCTATTTTTTAGTTTTAGTAGGCATAGCTGGGTTCGAACCCATCAGCACCAGTGCATATGGCCAGCTCCCTAACCACTGAGCTATGGGTGCCCCCCTCCCTTTTTGTTGAGTCAGAGTGTTACTTTGTTGCCCTCGGTAGAGTGCCTTGACGTCATAGCTCACAGCAACCTCAAACTCTTGGGCTCAAGCAATCTTCTTGTCTCAGCCTCCCAAGCAGCTGAGACTACAGGTACCCACCACAACCCCAGCTATTTTTTTTTTTTTTTTTTTAGCAGGCATAGCTGGGTTTGAACCCACCAGCACCAGTGCATATGGCCAGCTCCCTAACCATTGAGCTATGTGTGGCCCCTCCTCCTCCCTCCCCCCTTTTTTTGTTGAGTCAGAGTGTTACTTTGTCTCCCTCAGTAGAGTTCTGTGATGTCATAGCTCACAGCAACTTCAAACTCTTGGGCGGGCATAAGTGATTCTCTTGCCTCAGCCTCCTGAGTAGCTGGGACTATGGGCGCCCACCAATATTTTTTAATTAAAGAAACAAAAATTGTTTTCTTTTATTTTAAAAGTACATACAGTAATATGGATTTTATAGAATTTTGGTGCTATTTTCCTTTTAGTCATCTTTTCCTTCCTGGATAATTTGTCATGTCTTAGGGTATTTAAAGATAGCATTTGTTGCTAGGTATGCACAGCATTCTACTTGTGCCCAATCAATAATTACTGGGCTACCAAAGTTAGGTAAGCTTTATTGTGTTTGTTGTCTAACTGGTACAGGAGCAGGCAGCAGCTTTATGAGGAGTGTGTCAGCTTTACCCATTTGATGCTTTTTGTTCAATTAATGGCTAAAATTAATTGAATCATAATCATTTTTTTGAAACTTTCCTAGTTATTGGCGCATGTATTTTTCTTATACTGTCTGAAAAGCTGATTTTATATCTACTGGCATGGATTAGGGCAGTGTGTTGGTGGTAAAATTACTTTCTCTATGTTGTTAAAAAAAACTCTCCCCCTAAACAATAGTTTTCCATTTCCTGAATTATATTATTACTTTAATACTATGTATACCTTGTATTTCTAATATCTTTAAATCCTCTGTCAAGAGGAAATTAGTAGAGGGTTTTTATAATAGTGCTTGATGTTAAAAGAGTAAACAAATTACTCCTTTTGTTTATGACCAATTATTGTTCAAAATTTTATTTTAGACTGTTAACAGAACTTGAAAGCAGTTCTCAGTTACCTCCATTAATAAAGGGATTTGTGGCATGGATGACACAGTACTTTAAATGTGTGTGTGTATATATGTATACGCACATATATATGTTGTTTTCACTTGAAATTTATTTTCTAATGTGAAAACTCTTTCTGTTGCACACAAAATAGTCAGATGGTGAAGATGTGACCCTTTCATCTTTTACATGCTTGTCCAGATGAAATTCGTCTCCTGAAGTCAAAGTTTATTTATTTATTTAAAAACAATTTTTTTAAAGATAGGGTTTTCTTCTTTCACACTAGGCAATTACAGCTCACTTTAACTGGATGAAGCAATTGTCCAGCCACAGCTTTCCTTCCTTCCTTCCTTCCTTCCTTCCTTCCTTCCTTCCTTCCTTCCTTCCTTCCTTCCTTCCTTCCTTTTTTTTGAGACAGAGCCTCAAAGCTGTCACCCTGGGTAGAGTGCCTATGGCATCCCAGCTCACAGCAACCTCCATCTCCTAGGCTCAGGCAATTCTTCTGCCTCTGCCTCCCAAGGAGCTGGAATTACAGGTGCTGGCCACAATGCCTGGCTACTTTTTTGGTTGCAGCTGTCGTTGTTGTTTGGTGGGCCTGGGCTGGATTCGAACCCACCAGCTTAGGTGTATGTGGCTGGTGCCTTAGCTGCTTGAGCCACAGGCGCTGAGCCCACAGCTTTTCAAATAGCTAGGACTACAGTCATGTGCCACCTTGCCTAGCTAATCTTTTTTATTTTTTAAACATTATTATTATCATTATTAATATTTTTGTAGAGATAGTCTCACTATATTGCCCAGGCTGGTCTTGAACTGTGTCCTTAAACAACCCTCCTACCTTGACCTTCCAAAGTGCTGGGATTAAAGGCGTGAGCTACTGTGCCTAGCCTGAATTCAAAGTTTAGCTGTAGTAGTGAAGTTATACTTCTAAATAAATGTGACACTTCATAGCTTCCTTGAAGCAGGAATGAGGACAATTTTTTAAATATCTGATCTCCTTTTCCTGCTGTATCTAGTAGACAATCATATTTAGTGCATTTGATATTTGATGTTTTCATCAGAAATTTGAGACTTGCTGTCAGGAGATGTGCTGCCAAGAGACTGCTGATAGCAATAGTCTTAATTGTATCAAGACATGACACACATGGTGCTGTGTTCAATGTAAGGTATTGTGGACATTGAACTTCTCTTTGAACAGTATTGAATAAGTGTCCTTTATTGCCATTTTTTTTTAAACTATCCCAAAGTTTTTTCCTGGTGGAAAGTTATTTGTTAGATTTTTGATAAGTGAGTTCTCTTGTAGGAATACTCCCACTTCCTTTTAGTCTCCTAAGAGATTTTTATAAGGTAAATGCATACTTGTTTAGACTGCCTTACTTTAACTCCCCTTAAGCTGGATCTTCTAGGGTTTAAGTCAGTTAGAAAAGCATTTCAGTTCCAGCCCTTCTACATCGTTTTCAGTTCGGAAAACATTTTCTGGTTTCTTTTACCTCTGCCGTTTATATCTATAAAATGAAAAAGTCTTGATTTCGTAGCCTTGTAACATTTGTTATATCTATACATGTCTTTAAAAGTTTCCAGTTCAGTTCTTTTCCTTAATAGTAGAGGGGACAGAGACGCCAGCATTTAATACCTGTTCTTTGGCTCAGCTGAGTTGTCCTTGGTAAACTGGTGAAGCAAGCATTTTATTTGTGGCAGTTCCATTCTGCAGTAGCACACAGTACCTTCCTCATGTCTGCTGATGTTAATCTGGCCTAAAATTTATTTTATTTTTCTCTATATAGAAATCAAGGTTTTATTTATAAAGGCTTCTTATACCTCTGTTTTAAGTATTTCCATCTCGTACTACTCATTGGTGCTTACCAAGCTTTTCCAACTTTCATTTAAATCCTTAAAAATTAAACTGGGCCTGGTGGAGCCCGCGGCAGGTGGCCGTCCACGCGTGTGCGGGTGGGAGAAAACTAGGCGGCGGCGAGGCCGCGCTTGGCTTCTGTCGGGAGCGCTGAGGAGTTCGCGACCTTTGAAGCCCTGGAAGGCTCCGAGGAGCTGCGGTCTGGGTGCGGTGGCTTCAGGCCTGTAGGGCCCAGCCGCAGGCATGAAGCGGAGCCGCCGCGACTGGCCGCGGCCTGCCCGCCTGCCCGCAGGGAAGATGGGGCTCAGAGGCGACTGGCCGCGGCCTGCCCGCCTGCCCGCAGGGAAGATGGGGCTCAGAGCCGCCCCAGCCCCTGCCCCGGCGCCGGCGAGCGCCGCGCCGCCCGGGAGGCAGAGACTGGAGAGCGGACTGGGCCCGCGGGACCGGAGGGCAAGGAGCAGGATGTGGTAACTGGACTTAGTCCCCGGCTCTTCAGGAAGCTCAGTAATCCTGACATATTTTCATCCACTGGAAAAGCTAAACTCCAACGACAGCTTAGTCAGGATGACTGTAAATTATGGAGAGGAAGCCTGGCCAGCTCTCTGTCAGGTAAGCAGCTGCTCCCTTTGTCCAGCAGTGTCCACAGCAGTGTGGGACAGGTGACATGGCAGTCTTCAGGAGAAGTGTCAAACCTGGTTCCAATGAGAAACCAGTCCCTTGGGCAGTCTGCACCTTCTCTTACTGCTGGCTTGAAAGAGTTCAGCCTTCCAAGAAGAGGCAGCTTATCTTTTGTGATCTAGACTCATCGGGATTGCAAATTAATACGGCCTTTTTAGAAAGAAGTATGAAGAATCCTCAAAGAGCTGAAAGCAGATCTTCCCTTTGATCCTGCAGTCTCATGCAGTAGGTATCTACTCAGAAGAAAAAAATCATCTTACTGTAAGGATATTGGCAGTAAAATGTTTATTGCAGCTCAGTTTCACATTTGCCAAGATGTGGAAACAACTCAAGTGCCCATGCACTCATGAGTGGATAAATAAGGTATGGTATATGTACACCATTGAATACTATTCAGCCATATGGAAATATGGAGACTTTACATCTTTTATATTTACCTGGATGGATTTGGAGAACATCCTCCTAAGAAAAGTATCACAAGAATGGAAAAGCAAGTATCCAGCATACTCAATACTAATACAAAGCTAATAGATGAACAACTATAAGTCCACATGAGAGAAAAACACAAATTCAAATGGGGGGGGGAGAAGGAGAGGGGCTGGTGGAGGAGGTTTAGTAAGCTCTTAACAGTCATGACGTAGGGGTATATGGCACACCTCTTGGATGAAGGGATCAACAACTTGCAAATGCAAACAGTGTAACCTAATCATATGTGCCCTTATATTTTTATCTGAAATAAAAAAATAAATAAAAACAGTACCATTTATTCCTGAAAAAAAAAAAAAATTAAACTGGGATTTTCATTTAGAAAGAGTTTAAACAAAAGCAAAAGGGAATCATAAAGTTATAAACTAAGCTTTAAAATTACCATGAAAACCTCATGGAGATCTTTGTCCCATTTACTGGTTCATTCCAAGAATTATTTTTATGCTTTCTGGAGACATTGGAAGGAAACATTTCTCCATAATAACAATTAAAAAAAAAAAAATCTTTCCATTTACCTTTAATCTTTGTTTTAAGTGGTAATTCCCTGGCAAAGAGCTTAGAATTGAGGAGCATAATGTAATAATTGTTTTATAGGTAATTATAGAAGTTTCATTCTCTTAGAGTTTTAAAATCTTCTTCTAAGGTGCTAATTCTTGATATGCCTGAATCTGGACACTTGAATGTGTGGGTTCCAGACAACTTCTTCATGATGGCTGTACTTTCTAAACGTTTATTTCGACTGTGTGGTACTTCTGGCTTTAGAACTAGGAGTGCAAAGGATTAAAGAGATTTTTCAAGAAAATGGCTGTATTAAGCTGGTCACTTATAAAAGAACATAATTCTGATGTGGTGCATTTAGCATCACAAATATCTAATTTAAATTGGGTGGTAGTATCAGTAGAGGCAGTTCATTATAACTGAATGTTGAGGTGTGGGTTTGCTTTTTTGTTTTGTTCTATTTTAGAAGAAATACTTGCCCATTTTGCTCACATCCTATTTCAGAGCATATGTCCCAGAACCAAAATTTGCTTAATTTATTAGCTATTTAGATGAAATTCACAGCATAGTGGAAAATGTTTGCAGATAATCCTGTGCAACAGTAGAAACTTCAGTTCCTTCCTCATATTTCTTCAGGGCAGTGATCACAACCAGATTCAACGTATGCACAAAGCAGCGGATACCATGGTAGCGGCCGTCGCTGATTGCTTTTACCATGTTGGATCCATTGTCAGTCACAAAGACCTACTTCCAGCTAGGTGCCTTGAACTCAAATAGCTTTTCACACAGACTTCAGGATGTGAGCTCAGGTATGGCCTTTTTTCATGAGCTGGGCCTACATATGGGTTGACAATAACCTGCAACTTTTATAGAAAAGACACTACTGGCTGTAGCTTAATGTCAGAAAATGACTAGTTGCAATCATTTGATAGGTAGTGTGTTCTCTTCATATATTTGAAGTATTCTCAACTTTTAGAGATGATTCCCCTTTTTTCTGTTTGTCAGAGACTGTCCAAGTAGAAGGTTCTCATTAGAACCTAGTGTGAAGGCCTTAGATATCTGCTTTATGATTCACCCATTGTCTTCAATAGGAGATATATATGATCATTTCTTTCATGTATTTGGTGTAAGAAAGAATTTTTTTTAAACGTCTGTGGATTCTTGCACTAATTTTCCCTTTTCTTTTTCTTGTGACCCAAAAAACATAAAATTTACCATCCTGACCATTTGAATTATTTTAATAATCTCCTAAAAACTGGAATTAGAAAAATTGGTTTTCATTAATAGGGCTTAAAATTTAGAATCAGTACTTTTCTAAGGGTACCTTGTACATTGAGGTGGTGGATACAGTAAAGCCCTAAATTAAATTAATGTAGTTCACACTCCATGCCAAAGGGTTCTTATTTCTTCAAGGAGAAAAATACCCTTACTGGAAAAATGAGCTTCACTTTCATATCTTCTTTCTCAGCAAGATATATTTCTTTAAGTAAAATCTTTATTAGAGAGTATGGTGGATCACCTGATGATGATAGACTTAGGAAACCATCTATATATTATTGTAGCTATTACCATAACTATTTTCTCAAAGACTTTTGTTGTTTTCTTACTGTAATTCAGTGGCCCTATTAATTAACGATTTTTATAGTAATAGAGGATCATTTACAATGGGGGAGGGAGAGTCCTTGTAAATTCAAAGTGAGTAGTAAGAGCAGCTTTTATACTTTGTGTAATTCTCAGTGTTTGACATAGATTGTTAATAGGTATTGATAAATGCCAGAGTTCAGAATCCGTTTATACTCCTCTACCAGAATCATATCTTTATTAAGAAATGGCCAGGCTCATTATTAAACTATAGTCTCAGTTTTATTTCATAGCCATAAAAGACATAGTATCTTAGCTGTCTTGAGTCAGTAAAAGTATCTGATTTTTCTGTCTTAAAACATGCCACTTTACTCACTTACATATAGATGCAAACACCTGTATTCAAATACACATATGCAGAAATTGATGCCTGACATGAGGTACAGTGTAACATCTGTTTGCCTGAGTGGCCAAGCATGGTGGCCATGTGCTCTCTGTGACTCCTTACAGCCCAGGGGTTATAGGAGAACATAGGAGGACTGACAGTGATCCGTGGCTTACTATGCTGCTTCTGCTAAGATATCTTGCCAGATGAGTTAGTGTACCTTATTATACTCAATGTCTGTGGATGTTACACTATGGGAACCAAGTTCCGAACATGGCACAGTACTCATTTACCCTGGCAACCCTCCCAAGTGACTTCTTTACTGTCGATTATCTACTTAGAGTCAGGCATTGAATTACTTCTGAGGAGATGTTTGTTTTTATGATAAGGAAAGATTCACTTGCATGTAGATGACATTATTTGTTAAGGAGTCTCCTACCTTCTGTTATTCTTCTTATAGTTCTATGTCCACTTTGTGAAATATTATTTTAATATAATGGCCAAGTTCTTTTCTTGGTAGGTATACAACTAAAAAGATATGTGATGTATAGTTTAGATCATACCTTACCATAAATATTTTGAGCACTTTTATTTACATGTGAATTCAATTTGTTTTAAATTAACCATTTAAGGAATTAACAAATACACAGATTTTTTTTTTAAAAATCTAAGCATTAGTGTAAATATGTTTATAATGTGAATCGTGCTGAGAGTTGGAATAGAATAAAGGGAAATAATGTTTACTTGTAATTTTTCAGTGACTGTTCTATTAAACTATTACTACAGTTATCATGAAAATGTGCAGAAATATTTTAATGCCCTGTACACTGAAGTCTTGATGTAATACTTCCTTTATGATAACAGTTTGATATGAGGTTGGATATGTTTTAGATTCTGATAGGAAATAACAGAATAGTATATTTAAAATGATTATGCCTTGAAACTTGGTGTTGATTAATTGAAAGTTTCAGTGCATTAGGCCAGGCACTTTGGGAGGCTGAGGCAAGTGTACTGCTTAAGCTCAGGAGTTCAAGACCAGCCTGAATAAGAGTGAGACCCTATCTCTACCAAAAGTAGAAAATTTAGCCAAGCATTGTGGTAGGCATTGGTAGACCCAATTACTGAGGAGGCTCACAGGAGGATTGCTTGAGCCCAATAGTTTGAGGTTGCTATGAGCTATTATGTCACAGTACTCTACCCAGGGTGAGTTTCAGTGTATAAACGCACATTGTATTAAGATACCCACTAGTGAACCTACATTTTATTCTGAATTGTTATATTTATTTTTTTCTTGGAAATTTATTAGCTCTGAATTTAATGCAAATAGTATTAAAATATAACATTACATATGGTTCATTGTTTCCCAAATCTTAGGAGAGAGAGTATACACACATGTTCTTTTAGGATAGAAGTAATTTTTCTCTCTAGGTATTTATAATTGTGTTTTTAAAAGTGGATCTAAGGACATAATAGATATTTAGGTCTTTTACAGTGTGACACATGTATAATGTGTATCTCTTGTCTATTTTTATGTTAGAAAGGAAAGCCTTCCCATAACTATTTATCTTGGGTATTAGTCTGCGGCTTCAGAAGCAACTTAAACTACCTCTGATATATATCATGTATATAACAAATGAAATGCACACTCATTTTTATTTTTAAGCCATTATTATGGAGGTGTTTATTTCTTATTCCTAAAATCTTAATTTTTCTTGCATTTCTTTCCGTATTAATAAAAATTCAGATCTAAAAGGGAAAATGTTAAAACAGGAGTAAAACCAGATTCATCTGATCAAGAACCAGAAGGACTTACTCTTTTGGTACCAGACATCCAAAAGACTGCTGAGATAGTCCATGCAGCCACCACCAGTCTGCGCCAAGCAAATCAAGGTACAGACGATTCCTCTGTTGCTGCCTTTCATTGATAGGAAATTTTTTTCTCATCTACTGAAAAGTGTTTTTCTGTTCTTGCTTTATGTGAATGGTTTCCAAGCAAGTTTGTTTGCCTGAAAATTATGTTGTCTGTCAGGTTTTATTCTTTGTCAGGTTTCAATTATGAATAGTAATTAATTTTAAAATATTTATTTTGACTGTGTATGATTTCTAAGACTAAATTTCCTAGACTGAAACATCTATCACCGTAAATTTCTTTTTCCTTCCTACTGGGAAAGTCATGGAATTTAAGAAAGCCTTTGTGGTAGAGAAAAAATAGTATGTTAAGAATATTTTAGTTTAAATCAGTGGTTCTCAACCTTCCTAATGCTGCAGTATATTTTCATTGTTAAAAAGGGTCGTGACCCACAGGTTAAGAACCACTGGTTTAAATTAATACGATCATGTATTAGCAAGAGAAACTAGCGGTCTGCATTATCTGTTGTTTTACTTCTACTATTTTTAAAGCTGATTTTTTTTCTCTATTGTTATGTTTATATTGCTATATAGCAATTGTTCTCAAAATAGTGCAATAAAATAATTGTGAAGAGTTTGGTAGTTTTTTGGAATTCAAAATTTCAACTCTAGAAGTGAAATATTTTCAATTTTAAATCTAAAATGTATACTTATGTTATTTATCTGTTAAATAACAGAGAAAAAACTAGGTGAATGCTCAAAGAAGACAGCTTTGAAACCCAAACCTTTGTCAGTATTAAAATCACTTGAAGAAAAATATGTGGCTGTTATGAAGAAATTACAGTTTGGTAAGATGAAATTTTTCATTTGTAAAGATCTCATCTCACTTTCCATTTTTTAACAGTGCTATTGAAATGTGTTCTAGGAAATTAAGCATTTTGAGGGTTGCTTATAACATGAATTATATTTCATGTGTGTGTGTATGAAATTTTTTTATCATCTTTATCTCTTTATGTTTATATTTGGAAATTGATGCTTTAGTAGAAGGACTGTAAAAACCTAGAAAAAATATAAACTAAATAGACAGCCAAGACTTGGGACTTTGAGCTAATAAGTCTGTTATTGCTACCACTTTAGAGTTCCATGAGATTCACCTTTAGAAAATACAATTAGTTACACACAGCTCTTTTCCTTTCCAAAACTCTAGACAAGCCAGGACTGATGAAAAGATGTTATCAGTACCACTTATAGGGTGCTGATATATAAGTAAACACTTAAGTTCCAAATTTTGATGACTGTTATTAACTATTTTTGTCTATCTTTGCTTCTTTTCCATCCCTAAGAACCAGCCCAAAGGATTTTGACTATATTGAAAAATTACTCAAGTGGGTTTTTGTGTGTGTTATTTTTTCTTTTTTTTTTTTTTTTTAAGGCAAGGTTTTGGTTTGTTGGGCAGGCTAGGGTACAGTGTCAAGATCATAGCTCACTATAACCTTGAACTCCTGGACTCAGGCCATCATCCTTCCTCAGCCTTTCCTTAGTAGCTAGGATCATAGGCACATACCATCATGCCTAGCTAATTTTTTATAGAGACAGACCCTGGCTGGTCTTGAACTCCTGGACTCAAGCAATCCTCCCAACTTGGCCTCCCGAATTGCTGGGATTACAGGCTGAGGCACTGCCTCCAACCTAAAATGTGATTTAAAAACAGTTTCGTTGTACTGTCTTTGAAACCTCTGTAGATATCATTTAGTTTTTGGTCTGTTTACCTCTTATAAGAAATAATATTTATTTACACTTTTGCCTGCAGTTTGGTTAGTGTTTGATAATATTATACCTTTTTACCTGACTCAGTTAGGCAATCTAGTTCGTTCCTTTAACTTGTTTTTTAATTATAAATCTGGAGAATCATTTGGTTGAAAGCTCTTTTTTGCGAGTATTAAAATCAAAGACTTTATTTGGTTTGTATGAATTTGATTAAGCATTACCAACGTTGTTCATAGCTTTTTGGGAACACTTTAATTTCTATGATATTTTATCAAATAGCTTTTTATTATTTATTGTCATACGTTACCCCCAAATGTAAGACGCTTAAAACAATTAACCTTTATTGTCTCACTATTTCCAGAGTCAGGTATTCAGGAATGATTCAGCTCACTGTTTGACTTAGGGCAGTGGTTCTCAACCTGTGCGTCATGATCCCTTTGTGCGTCGACCGACCCTTTCACAGGGGTCGCTCGCCTAAGACCATTCTGCATGTCGGATATTTACATTATAATTCATAACAATAGCAAAATTACAGTTATGAAGTAGCAATGAAAATAATTTTATTGTGGTTGGGGTCACCACAGCATGAGGAACTGTATTAAAGGGTCGCAGCATTAGAGAGGTTAAGAACCACTGTTTTAGGGTGTGTGACGAAGTTGTAGTCATGATATTAGCTGGAGCTCTAGTCATGTGAAAGCTTTGCTGGGGCTGCTTACTCTTACAGCCAAGGATAGGATACCTTAGCTCCTTGTTGTGTAGGCTCCCATGTAGGGCTGCTTAAGTGTCTGAACACATCACAGCTGGCTCTCCCAAGAGAGAGTAAATAAAAGAGATAATGATGCTTTCTGTGACTTCGTCTTAGAAAACATAGACTATCACTAAATCTGACTCATACTCAAGGAGAGGAGAATTAATTTTTAATTCTTTTGTTTTTGTTTTCTTTCTTTTTTTTTTTTGAGATAGAATCTCACTATGTCACAATTGGTAGAGTGCTGTGGTGTCACAGATGACAGCAACCTCAAACACCTGGGCTCAAACGATTCTCTTGCCTCAGCCTCCCAAGTAGCTGGGACTACAGGCGCCACAACGCCTGGCTATTTTTTTTGCAGTTGTCATTGTTGTTTAGCTGAGCTGGGCCGGGTTCTAACCCGCCACCCTTGGTGCATGTGGCTGATGCTGCAACCACTGTGCTACGGGCACTGAGCCTTAATTTTAACTTTTTAAAAGAGAGTCAGACCATGCACAGTGGCTCACACTTGTAATTCCAGCATTCTGGGAGGACAAGGCAGAAGGATTGTTTGAGGCCAAAACCAGGCTGGGCAACCTAGTGAGATACTATCTCAACAAAAAAAATTAAAAAAATTTTTTTTAAATTAGCCAAGCATGGCGTCACGTTCCTATAGTCCTAGCTGTATAGCTACTCAAGAGGCTGAGGCATGAGGATCACTTGAGAGTAAAAGTTCAAAGCTATAGTGAGCTATGCACTATGTTCCTGCACTTCAGCCTGAGCAGTAGAGTAAGACCCTCCATATAGATAGAGATGGGAGAGGGAGAGAAACTCCCTGAAATGTGTTTGCATACATGGTATTTATATTGGAAGTAAATATTTTATTGGACTTCACGTTTTGTTCCATTTACTGGGTCTTAAAAATGTCTGCTAATGTCTTTCAAAACCTGCAGCGTTCTCCTAGTTGAAAATGTTTGACCATATTCCATCTCTGCAAATTTTTTAACTCATTTTTTCAATCTGAGCACTTGAATTTCATCCGTCTGAGTATGTTGATGCATCTCTGCATGTGAGAGATTCTGACTTAAAATCATTACTTCTAAAAGGTTCAGAGTTGTTTGTCCAAAGGCCTTTGTTAGTATTAGCCAGCAGGAGGATTCTCTCCTATCACACCAAATCATAAACTCTCCAAGTTGAATTTGACTTTAAACGTAATTAAGTTTTGCCATATGTTGACTTTCAGAATAATGTAGAAAAAAATGTAAAATTTTTGTTGTTATAATAAGCTGCATTTTCTACCTTAGATTTTTCAGTATCACAAGTGTTCTCTAACTTGATATTTATTAACTGATACTTGATACTTATTAATGTTGCATAATATGTACTGTCATTTGTTTAACCAGTAACTGTATCCTTACATTGTTAGTAACATATGTAACATTTCAGTGGCCTTCACTGCATATAAATGTGTACATCCAGGTTAATTCCTTAGGACAAATTAATAGAAGAGGAATTGTTGACTCAAACAGGATTTACATGTTTAGCAATTAATCATTATCTCTGAATCATTTAATAAAAATTTGGTGTTAGTAGACCCTGTTCTCTGTGGATATATGATATAAAAAATTTTCCTCTGGGTATGGTAGTGGACCCATTTTTGTTTCTGGTAGATTGCTGTTTATAAATATTTATTTATTTATTTATTTATTTTTCAGTTTTTGGCTGGGGCTGGGTATGAACCAGCCACCTCCAGCATATGGGGCAGGCGCCTTTGAGCCACAGACGCTGCCCTAAAGGTGACTTAGATCCTTTTTATTATTTTTTATTTTTTTAGTCAGGGCCAGGTTTGAACCCACCACCCCTAGTATAGGGGGCTGGCACCCTACTCCTTGAGCCGCAGGCACCGCCCAAAATGTTTTATTTTTTGAGATAGGTCTTTGTTGCTGAGATTAGAGTATAGTGGCCTCATCGTAGCTCACTGCAGTCTTAAACTTTTGGGCTCAAGTAGTCGTTTTCGCTCACCCTTTCAAGTAGCTGGGACTATACGTGTGTGCCACCATTCCCAGCTCATTTTTTAATTGTTTTGTAAAGACAAGATCTTAACTATATTTTCCAGGCTGGTCTTGAACTTCTAGCCTCAAGTGAGCCACCATGCTCTGTCTGCTATTGATTGATAAAATTCAGAGAAAATTTATTGAGTAGTATGTGAAAGACAGCAGTGTTGGACAGACGAAATAACCCCAGTTTATGAGTTTACTGAAAGGATCTCTTCATTAGTCTTGCAGAGACATAGTGCACTTGATCAGTAACAGTTACATATGTATATAACTGTTATATAATGTGATAAAATAAGCATATGCACATGCTATTGTATATAACTACTATACAAAGTGATAAAATAAATATTCAACGTTGCTTTATAAATTAGGTTCTACACAAAATGAACCAATATTTTTTTTCTCACTGAAAGATCTGCTAAGGGTTATTATTGTTCTATTTAAACATTGTAGTACACAGACCTGTGATACCATTTATAGGTCTTTCCCTTTTTGTAGATTATAAACTTCTTGAAGGCAGATACAGTTTTATCTATATGATTTGACCTACCTAGCTCAGGACCTTGAACTTGGTAAAATTTACTAAAGTAGTGCTAATTATAATATAGATTGATATTTTTTCCATATATTTAGCATGGTATGGAGCACAAGATCAAAATTTGTCATTGCCTGTAATAACAGTATTTGCCCTAATTGGTGGTTTTAATTTAGTGTTAATAGTTTATGTAAATGTCTTTGTTATATAATTTGTGAGCGGTGGGGTTAATCTGAATTAAACTTTAAATTCACTTTTTCTATTTTCTAGTTTCTACATAACTTACAAAATAGATAATAACTGTGTCTTTCTGTCTTAATAAATGCTTTATTAGGGTTTAAAATTAAACTACTAATTGTATTATATCAGAGTACTTAGAGTTTTTTTCTCACTGAGTCACTTAAACATTGTCCTAATCTTTTATTTTATTACCATACATTCCTGAAATAATATAAAAATAAATTCCAACTTAGTATTTTTGTTCTCTAATTCCAAATCAGTGAAGGAGGTAAAGATTTATTATTATATTTTAAAAAATTAAAATAGGGCAGCGCATGTGGCTCAAAGGAGTAGGGTGCTGGCCCCATATACTGGAGGTGGCAGGTTCAAACCCAGCTCCAGCCAAAAACTGCAAAAAAAAAAAAAAAGAAAGAAAAATTAAATATAGTGAGAATATTTTTTATAATTTTATGTTCTGAATTATTTTGGCAAAATATTATATACTTTCTTTAAACTTTTTTAACAAGCTCAAAGTATGTACTGCTCTTTTAATAACAGATTATCTACCAGTTTGCACTATTACTTGGCTACTCGATACAGTCTACCTAGTGTGTCCATGTTGTAGACCAACAATCATTTCTTTTGCTTCCAGTTCATACATCATGCATCTCACAGGGTTAATATGTATATTTACTAGCTAGCTGTTCTTTCACATTGTAGTCCTCTCTTTTGGGGGGCGGGTAGAAGGACTAGTGATTATTTGTCATTTTTATTATTATAACAGCTGTCTTCCATTGTGGTTCCTTTTTTACCCCCTTTTTCTTAAAGACACCTTTGAAATGGTTTCTGAAGATGAAGATGGGAAATTGGGTTTTAGAGTAAACTACCACTACATGTCTCAGGTGAAAAATGCAAATGACGCAAACAGTGCTGCCAGAGCCCGCCGCCTCGCCCAGGAGGCTGTGACACTGTCAACCTCGCTGCCTCTGTCATCGTCCTCTAGTGTGTTTGTACGCTGTGATGAGGAGCGACTCGACATCATGAAGGTAGAAACGGGAACTTTTTTTCTATATCTCCCTGGCCAGTCTAGTTACTCAAATATTTGTACAAAATACTAGAAATAGCATGAATTTTAATAAATTCAGTAAAAAATTTGGTGACCATGGACTTCAGTAAAGGGACTCCTTTTCTTACATAAGTTCAGAGTTTTGGATCAGATTCTGTAAAAATAAAAATTTAGAAGAAAATACAAAAAGAGTCATCTTCCTTGAGCAAAGACTGTGTGCAGCTGGTGACAGAGCATAGCAGCAAAAGATTTAATGCAGATCATTAAAAAAAAGTTACAGGATTTTCACATTGTCATCCAAGGTAGTTATTTTATTTATTTATTTATATATATATATAATTTTTTTTTTTAAATTCTGAGACAGAGTCTCACTTTGTTATCCTCGGTAGAGAGCTATGGCATCATAGCTCACAGCAACCTCACACTCTTGGCTCAAGCGATTCTCTTGCCTTAGCCTCCCAGGTAGCTGAGACTACAGGCCTGGCTATTTTTTAGAGACAGGGTCTCAAACTCTGTGAGCTTGGGCAATCCACCCGCCTTGGCCTCCCAAGTGCTGGGATTATATAGTCATGAGCCACTGTTTCTGACCTCTTTATATATGTTTTATGGTATTACTGTTCAGAAATAAATCTTTTTTTGTTTGTTTGTTGGGAAATGTATTTATAAATCCATAAGGTCTATAAATAGACTTTTTACCCATGGGCTTGTGGTAGGGATTTTATTTGTTTGCTTGTTCGTTTGGTTTTTTGGGATAATTTTTCTGAAAAAGTCCCATGGACCTTGCCTATTTGGCCACACGCTTACCCGTTTCTTTGTATAAGCTGCATAATCTTTTAAAGGATAATTGCCTAAGAAGATATTTTATTGCTAAATCAACTACACAAGTAAAAACCTGAGTCCATTTTAAGCATTGCACTGTACCTGAAAAATCCCAACATAGACCCCAAAGCGTAAGTTGCAGCAACTACAGATTGAGATTCTAGTGCCCTTTTGCCTCCACATATAGCCCTTAAGGATGAAAGGATTTGTTGCTTATGTGTTGAATAATAAATACTTTTTGATTGACTCAAAGAAAATTAATTAAATAATTCTCATACTCACTGTTGTGTTCTTTGCTGCTTCTTGGACTACCAGTAAACCTTTAAATACCTATTGTTCTCTTAAAATCTCCCTCCTTCCTTCCTTCCTTCCTTCCTTTGCTCCCCCTGGTAGAGTGCCTTCACTTGCTCACCTTCACTCGCTCCCCCTGGTAGAGTGCCGTGGTGTCATACCTCACAGCAACCTCAAACTCTTGGGCTCAGGTGATACTCTTATCTCACCCTCCCAAGTAGCTGGGACTACAGGCGCCTGCCACAACACCCAGCTAGTTTTTCTATTTTAGTAGAGACAGGGGCTCAACTCCTGAGCTCAGGTGACCAACCCGCTTTGGCCTCCCTGAGTGATTACAGGTGTGAGCCACTGTGCCGGCCGTCTTAGAATCTTTCTATCATAAGATATTACTTCAGAACATTTTTTTCTGTTATATTCTTGTAATTACCCTAACAATGAATATAAAACATAAGTTATTTCTTAAAGTGGTCACTTTGTGAAGATTTAAAGCAGATATGGGTGGGGCCACATCTATGGTGCATCTTAGAATGGGTACAGGCGATTGCACTAATGTACACAGCTATTATTTAACAATTAAAAAAAAAAATAAAGCAGATAAACACCCTCATACCTTCGATGTATAATAATGAATGTATGTAGCATCTCAAACTGTTGAAAATACTGTAGTGAAAGCCATGAGGAAAAACTCTCAGAAAAAAGTAACCTTTTTATAAACATAATTATTTTAAAAAGTATTTAAGGTAAATTTCCTGCTGTCAGTAAAGCACCTCTCTTTTAATACCCCACTTTCACCAAAATCAAACCCATTTAATTCTAATCCTAGACCATTTCCTAATTCTGTATTATTTTTAACTCTTCCTGTTGTCCTGGCTAGAGTGCAGTGGATCATAGCTTGTTATAACCTCAGACTCTTGGTTGGGCCCAAATAGTCCCCCTGCCTCAGCCCTTAAGGGTAGCTGGGACTACAGGTGTGCCCTACCGTGCCCATCTAAGTTTTCTTTTCTTTCTTTTATTTATTTTTTTTTTTTAAATAGAGACAAGGTCTTGCTCTTGCTCAGGCTGGTCTTGAACTCCTAACTTCAAAGGATTTTCCAATCTCATTATTTTTAACTTTCTATTTTCTCTTTTATGTATTCTTACAGAGTTGTATATAAGGCAGCTGTAAGAAGGTTGTTCTTATTTGTTGTCAGATTGCATTTTCCTAAATGTTAGTGTTTAGGAATAATAACACGGGCTTTTGTGTGTTTGTGTATGCATATTAGGTTCTGATAACTGGTCCTGCGGACACCCCTTACGCGAATGGCTGCTTTGAGTTTGATGTATATTTTCCTCAAGATTATCCCAGTTCACCCCCGCTCGTGAATCTAGAGACAACTGGGGGTCATAGTGTACGGTTCAATCCAAACCTTTATAATGATGGCAAGGTAAAGTAATTGCGGTATTTTGGTTCTGATGCCAGTGTACTGTATACAAAGGGCTTTTTGCACATTGAATAAAAATGTTGTTTTATTTATCTTCTTATTAAAGGACATGCGTTTCTTCATGCTTCTAGTCCCCATTTGCACAGATAGCTTGAGGAATAAGAAAAGGAACCGAAAAGGGCAACTACACTACAGTGTTAAGCAGCACTTACGGGCTCGGCGCCTATAGCTCAAGTGGCTAAGGGGCCAGCTACATACACTTGAGCTGGTAGTTTCCAATCCAGCTCGGGCCTGCAAAGCAACAATGACAACTATAACCAAAAAATAGCTGGGCGTTGTGGCGGGCGCCTTTAGTCCCAGCTACTTGGGAGGCTGAGGCAAGAGAATCGCTTAAGCCCAGAAGTTGGAGATTGCTGTGAGCTGTGATGCTACGGCACTCCACCTAGGGCGACAAAAAAAAAAATCACTTACGGTCTTAAGAAGTTACTTAGGAACTGACTTTTCGGCATATCCATGGCGAACTCCCGAGAGCTATTCCCGCTGAGATATCAGGGCCAGTTTACTCCCCCACATCTCCAATTCCAGTCATCTTTTCATAAGTGCCTAAAGGTGAATGGCAAGAGGGTGATGCCATCCATCTACTCCATGCTCCTTTACTGTGTACTGTTCCTTTTAGGTGCTGTCATAAACACCTTTGTGTTCAATGATATGCACTATTGTAAAGTGTTTTTTTGTTCTGTTTTGTTTTTTGCAGTTTCTGGCTGGGGCTGGGTTTGAACCCACCACCTCTGGCATATGGGGCCAACCCCCTACTTCTTTGAGCCACAGGTGCCACCATGTTACTTTTTTTTTTTTTTTTTTAGACAGAGCCTCAAGCTGTCGCCCTGGGTGGAGTGCTGTGGCATCACAGCTCACAGCAATCTCCAACTTCTGGGCTTTAGCGATTCTCTTGCCTCAGCCTCGCAAGTAGCTGGGACTACAGGTGCCCAGCTATTTTTTGTTGCAGCCATCTTTATTGTTTGGCGGGCCCAGGCTGGATTCGAACCCGCCAGCTTAGGTGTATGTGGCTGGCGCCTTAGCTGCTTGAGCCACAGGTGCCAAGCCTGTAAAGTTATTTTTAAGGTGTAATTTATATTAAATTCATTTCATATTTTCTTATATTGAAAACAGGAAGTTGCGTTGCTGTCAAAAAGATGATGACAAAGAGGTAGAATAAAAATCATCACATATGAGTGGTGCCTGTGGCTTAAAGGAGTAGGGCACTAGCCCCCTATACCAGAGGTGGCAGGTTCAAACCCAGCCCCTGCCAAAAACTGCAGAAAAAGAAAAATCACATATGAAAGTAAACTTTTAAAAATTTGATTTAAAAACAGATATCACGTTTTGGGCAGTTTGATGGAATTTCAGTAGTAAATTCTGTGCTGAGTATTCAATGTTTAAAAACATCTAGAATGTGACAGCTCCCGTAAGCTTAGTCGGCAGAGCACCAGCTACATGCATCAAGGGTGGCGGGTTCAAACTTGGCCTGGGCCCATTAAAAAACAACAACAACAAAATAGCCGGGCATTGTGACAGGTACCAATAGTCCCAGCTACTTGGAAGGGTGAGGCAGGTGCCCAACAGTTTGAGGTTGCTGAGCTGTGATACTGCGGCACTCTATCTAGGGTGACAGGTTGAGACTCTGTCCCCAAAAAAAGAACCCTTCTAGAACGTGAGAAGAAATAAATGGACTTCCTCAGCAGCCCTTTCTTTGATGATGTGAGAATAGCAAGTACTTAAAATTTAACTTTCAATTTCCGAGTTTTCATTGGTTTTGTCTTCATTTCAGAAGGTACAGTCTGTTCCAGGTCTGTGGCTGCAAGTTATTTTATCTTCATTATTAGCTCAAATCATAAAACTGGAATTAGTTTTCTGGGTTTGTTGCAGAAGATTTAACCAGGGGCAAACCTTACTTTCTAGGAAAGAGCAAAGAACAAGTTTTCTATAACCAATTAGAGAGTTAAGAATTAGCAGTGTTTACTTCACAGACACCAGAACCTGAATAGAGCTTAACTATAAAGTATTACAATTTATTTAAGAAATTAATTCCTTAAGATTTTGTGGTATAGGGAAAAGGGTCAGGGTGTGGGAGACCAGTGTCCTGAATTATGGGTTGGGCGCCTGTAGCTGAATGGGTAAAGCATCAGTCCTGTGCGCTGGGGTTGGCAGGTTGGAACCTGGCCTGGGCCTGCTAAACCCAGTGTCCTAAGTTAGGCATTCTTTTTTTTTTTTTTTTTCCAGTTTTTGGCCGGGGCTGGGTTTGAACCCACCACCTCTGGTATATGGGGCCAGCGCCCTACTCCTTTGAGCCATAGGCACTGCCCAAGTTACATATTCTTTTCCCATCATAACTCCCTCTGGGTTCCATGATACATATCTTTATAAACTTACACTAAAGTTTTACACACTGTTAATATTTAATTTCATCTAGATAGAGATAAGAAAGAATACTTAGTTGTCGCTGATAGTCACAGGACGTTCTAAAGATCAAATGGGATATGTCTCACAGTACTTTGAATAATATACAAGGCTACACAGATAAAAGTCTTTTTAAATAATTAGTCATACGATATAAATGAATTCAGGTATTTTTCTTTCCATTATTATTTTCATAGAGCATTGAAAAAATAGTGAAGAAATGGACCATTTTGCTTTTTTAAGAAGCTGCTTTTCAAATCTATTGCTCTTTCTTACAATTATAAGAAATTGTAAATTTACAATTAAAGATCCACAAAATCCAATAAGGTATTTTTTTGTTTTGTCTTTTTTTTTTTTTTTCCTGGAGACAGTCTCACTTTGTTACCATTGGTAAAATGCCGTGGCATCATAGCTGACAGCAACCGCAACCTTAAACTCCTGGGCTTAAGCGATTCCTTGCCTCAGCCTCCTGAGTAGCTGGAACTACAGGGCGCAGGCCACACCTCCTTGCTATTTTTAGAGACAAAGTCTTACTCTGGCTCAGGCTGGTCTCGAACCTGTGAGCTCAGGCAAACTACCTGCCTTGGCCTCCCAAGTACTGGGATTACAGGCATGAGCCACCTTGCCCAGCCTGTTTTGTGTTTTTTGAGACAAGGTCTCAGTCTGTCACACAGGTTGCTCAAGTGCAGTGGTGGTGTCAGAGTTCACTGCAACCTCAAGCTCCTAGGCTCAAGCAATCCTATTTTGAGTGTAGCTGTGACTATAGGCATATGCCACCCTGCCCAGCTAATTCTACTTTTTGTAGAGATTGGGTTGTACTCTCAGTCAGGCTAGTCTCAAATTCCTGGCCTCAAGTGATCTTCCTGCCTCTGTGTCTCAAATTGCTAGGATTTATAAGTATGAAACACCACTCCTAGGATCCAGTTTTATTTTTATCACAAGAGTAGTTTACAAGGACAGATAAAATGTCCTCAGTTGTCTTTTTCCTATTGTCTAACTGAACAAGTGCATAATATGTATGTCTTAAAGTATATCTTGAGAAACCCTGGGAATCCTAAAGACCCTTTGAGGGGTTCACTGAGAACCTCTTATTTCCAACTTCTTGTTTGTGTGAAGCTAGATTCAACATACTTCAGCAAAAAAATGCATATTAGAAGCTGAATATAGAGGCAGATATGAAATCAAGCTCTCTTCTGTTAAGCCATATTTTATCAAAATTTATAAAATTTAGAAAGAGATTTACAAAAATGTAAAATAGTATCCCTTTTACTCACAATAATTTTTGAGTTTTGGAGAAGAGTTATTTTTCTAAAAATAGAACTATGGTCCAGCAGTCCCACTGCTGGGTATATGTCCAAAGGAAAGAAAATCAGAATGTTAAAGAGATATCTATATACTCCATGCAGCACTAGTCACAGTAGCCACGTTACGGAATCAACCTGAGTGTCTGTTCGTCAGCCAATGAACGAACAGAAAAAAAATGTGGTATATATGCACAATAGAATAGCAGCCATTCAAAAAATAAATAAATAAATCCTGTCGTTTGTAGCAACCTAGGTGGAACTGGAGAGGACTTTATGTTACATTAACTAAATCAGACACTGCATGTTCTCATTCACATGTGGAAACTTAAAAAATTGATCTAATAGAAGCCAAGAACAGAATAGTGGTTATTGGAAGTTGGGAAGAGGCGGTTGTAGGGAATAGAGATAGGTTGGCTAATGAATAAAAAAACTACAGCTAGATAGAATAGGTTCTAGTGTTTGTTACATAGTATGGTACAGTACCGTAACTATAATAAATAAAAATTTATTGAATTTTTTTTAAATAGCTAGAAGAGAGGACTTTGAATGTTACCAGCACAAAAAAATGATAAAGGTTTGAGGTGATGGATACACTAATTATGCTGATTTGATCATTACCCGGTATACATATGTATCTAAGTATTATGCTGTATCCCCTGAATATTTGTATTTGAAAAAGAGTTATTTTTTCCATTAGAAATGTTATTTATGTTGACAGTGTAATGGGTGCTGGTTCATTTTTCATTATGAAGAAATCATAAGGGCACACAGATTGGATCCTATGTGAAGATGCCGATTTGTTTTAACAGGCTTACCCTTAGGGTTTTGTCTTGGGACATAAAACTAAGATACCTTGGCAGGATAGCATTTCATTTTTACTTCTGGTTGTGAAAGCTGCTTCTCAGTACAGTACTCTTTCTTTCAATTCTGTTTACATATTTTCCCCCTTCTTTTTCAGGTTTGTTTAAGCATTTTAAATACATGGCATGGGAGACCAGAAGAAAAGTGGAATCCTCAGACCTCAAGCTTTTTGCAAGTAAACAAAATTTCTCTGACAGTTTAACTTTGAGATTAAGAAACTATGGATTTTTTTTAAAGGATTATTTAGTAATCAAGAATAAATATAATAAACCCCAAAAGGGTGGAAATACTTAAAAAATATAGCTTGTCAGTGAGACGTCAGTGGAGTCACACCTTTCCTAGATTTTAAAATTGCAAGTTAGGGCATAAGACAAAAATTCAGTTTTGTCAAAATTCCTTCTAAAAGATACCTGAGTTGCTCTTAAAGAACACTAGGATGCAGCAAAATTAGATAGATAGATCTCTCCCATCTCCCAGGGAAACTGTAGGGCGTAGGCTTATATGGATAGAGTTTAATATTCTATTGCTGTCATGTTTGTTCAGATGGGATCTGGTTCTTCTATAATAGTTAATAATTTAACTTACCTGAGACTCATAAGTACTGTTGTGAAATTCATTTTTAAAAAGTTGTATCATTTGATACACAGAGTTCATAATCTTTTAATTTTAAGTTAATTTCCACAAATTACTGGAACACTTAAAATATGTTAGATAATACTCAGCAAACAGACAGAGAAACAGATTCACATGGATAATGTGAATTAACTTTGTTGCTTATTTTTTAGGAAGCAGAACAATCATTATCACTACATAGTGTTTTTCTTAAGCATAATGTGTGTAAATTCACATTTACAATTTAGTGTTTCAGAAAAATACCATAAATTATACCGAGCTAAGCCTGCTAATCCTTCAGGGTTTAAAGATTGGAAATTTAACCATCCAAACATTTAAAAATGCTATTTTTATATATTCCTTAGGGGTTTTTTTTTTGCCATATGCATAGTTCACATAGTCATAATCAACATAGTAGATAAATTATTTGTATGTTTCTCTGTTTAGTTAACATTAGAGCATATCCATTTTCTGAACTACATTTTTATAATTTCTGTATAATCTTTTGTATATGTGATGTAATTCAACTATTTCCCCACTATTGACTTTTAAGTGCTTTAATTCCAATTTTTGTTTTGTTTTGTTTTGTTTTATATTGATACTATTACCCTGACTTTTCTCTATATTTCAGATAATTTCCTGAATGTAGATTTCCAAATCTATGACAAAATTCTCTTAGGCAAGAGTGGATATAGCTTTGTCATCTTCCAGATCTTAAGGGGAAATCTTTCAGGCATCCCCCACTGTGTATGTTGTTAGCTGGGTTTTTCATAGTTCTCTTCATTGTATTGAGGAAGTTCCTTTCTGCTGCTAATTTCTTCAGTGTTTTTATCATAAAAGGATGTTCACTTTTGTCAAATGATTTTTTTTCCATTTGTTGAAATGATCATGTGATTTTAAAAAACTTTTTGCTGATATGATCTGTTACTATCATGCACTACATTATGTTCCTTTATTCAATGACAGCTGGCATATTCAGCACTGGTCCCATAAGGTTATAATGCCATAGTTTTATTATACATTTTCTGTGTTTCGATACACAAATACTTAACCACTGTATTTCAGTTGTCTATAGTACTGAGTCTAATAATATGCTGTAGAGATTTATAGGCTAGGAGCAATAATATTCCATGCCATATCCCCTAAGTCTCAATTTGTGTAAGTACATTCTGTGAGCGTACAGTGACAGAAGTGCCTCACAGTGCGTTTCTCAGAGCACATCCCCATTGGTAAGTGATGCGCACTTGTGTGTTAATTAATTTTCCCATGTCAACTAAACTTGCATTTCTAGGGTACATTCTCCTAGGTCATGGCATATTAATTTTTATTATACATTACTAGATTCAATTTCTTCTTACTTGAAAGATTTTTACATCCATATCTGTGGGATACGCTGGCCTGTAGTTTTCTCATGGTATTTCATTAAAATTATACCAGAAATCAATGGCAGTAGGCAGGAACTCGTTGCTTTGTTTTTTTCTATTTGAACATCTTTCTCTACAGCCAGATTCAAATGCCTCAGAATAAATTATTTAATTTCTTTATAGTTAGACTTTGGTACTCAAGATTGTGCTTGATACTTTTGTGTATCACATATGAACAAAGGCTAAAGATTCTTTTGCCACGTGGAGACTCTTCCAAACTTTTTAAAGGTTAGGTACAATTTAAAAGATCTCCACTTGTAATCCTAGCACTCTGGGAGGCCAAGGTGAGTGGATTGCCTGAGCTCACAGGTTGGAGACTAGCCTGAGCCAGAGTGAGGTTCCATCTCAAAAAATGGCCGGACATTGTGACAGGTGCCTGTCATCCCAGCTACTTGGGAGGCTGAGGGAAGAGAATCGCTTGAGCCCAAGAGTCTGAAGTTGCTGTGTGAGCTATGATGCCACGACACTCTACCAAGGGGGACGAAGTGAGACTCACCAAAAAAAAAAAAAAAAAATTCCAAAAATTTTAGGCAGATACCAGCATTATTAGAATAATTGCTTAACTTCTTTTCAGTGAGATTATTAGAAATATATATTTATATAAAAATATCATTTTAATCTCATGCTATAGGTCTCATATTTACTACCTTCCAATAATAGTCTTGACTAATTTAAACTCCAAAATCATATTATTCGTTAGAACTGTCATCAGAATGATTGTTTTTATCAGTAACACCTGTCATTGCTTTTGTAACTATTTTATTTTGTTTTGTTTTTTTAGACAGGGTCATGCTCTTTTGCCTGAGTTAGAGTGCATTGGTGTAATCATAGCTCACTGCAACTTCAGACTTCTGGGCTGAAGCTATTTGTCTTCCTCAGCCTCCCAAGAAGCTGGAACAACAGGTGCACACTACAACACTGAGCTAATTTCTCTTTTTTGAAGAAACAAAGTCTGTCTCTCTTTTTTTTTTTTTTTGGCCAGGGGCAGGTTTGAACCCACCACCTCTAGTATATGGGGCTGATGCCCTACTCCTTTGAGCCACAGACTCTGCCCACACTCTCTCTCTCTTTTTTTTTTTTTTTGAGACAAGAGTCTCCCTATGTCACTCTCAATAGAGTGCGGTGGTGTCACAGCTCATAGTAGCCTCAAACTCTTGGGCTTAAGTGATTCTCTTGCGTCAGCCTCCCATGTATCTGGAACGACAGACGCCCGCCACAATGCCCAGCTGTTTTGTGGTTGTAGTTGTTATTGTTGTTTGTTAGGCCTAGCCTTTTATTTGAACCCGCCAGCTCCAATGCATATGGCTGGTACCCTGTGAGCTACAGGTACCGAGCCGATACAAAGTCTCTTTGTGTTCCTCAGGCTGATCTCCAACGCCTGGACTATAGTGATCCTCCCTCCTCAGACTCCTAAAGTGCTGCCATTATAGGTGTGAACCACTGTGTCTAGCCTCTAAAAAATATTTTATTATAAACATTTCAAACATAGGAAAAGCAGAGTATGCAATCCAAAATGAGGTTCCAGTGAGCTATAGATGATACCAACAGGCTCTGGCCACTGCAAGAAAGTGAGATCCTTTCTCAAAAGATACAAATAAATAAAAGAGATGGTGCCTGTGGCTCAGTGAGTAGGGCGCCGGCCCCATATACCGAGGGCGGTGGGTTCAAATCCAGCCCTGGCCAAACTGCAACAAAAAAATAGCCAGGTGTTGTGGCAGGTGCCTGTAGTCACAGCTACTTGGGAGGCTGAGGCAAGGCAGTCGCCTAAACCCAGGAGTTGGAGGTTGCTGTGAGCTGTGATGCCATGGCACTCTACTGAGGATAATAAAGTGAGACTCTGTCTCAAATAAATAAATACATAAATAAATAAATAAAAGGAAGTATGGAGAATACTCCAGCAGTTTTCAACCTGTGGGTCACAACCCCTTTTTAACAATGAACGGACATTGCGGCATTAGAAAGGTTGAGAGCCACTGCTCCAACAGTGGTTCTCAACCTTCCTAATTAATGCCAGGGCCCTTTAATTCAATTCTTGTGGGTCGCAGCGCACAGGCTGAGCACTGCTGCTGTAAGACCTCAAGTTAGACCTCCCATTTGATCCTGCAATCCTATTACTAGGCATTTACCCAGAATTTAAAAAAAAAAAAAATTCTATTATAAGGACATTTGCACTAGACTGTTTATCGCAGCTCAGTTTACAGTCACCAAAAGTGGAAAGAACTTAAATGCCCACCAACTCAGGACTGGACTAACAAGCTGTGTGGTGTCTGTGTGTGTGTCTATATATATATACACATACATACATACATACATATCATGGAATATTATTCAGCTACTAAAAAAGATGGTAAATTATCACAAGAATGGAGAAGCAAGAATCTAGTGTACTCAATTCTAATATGGAGTCAGTAGGTAATCTAATACACACCCACATAAGAGAAAAACTCAAATTAATGCAAAGTGGGGGGCAGGGGACGGAGGACGGAGATGGGAGTGCACTGAAGGGGCAAAATGATACAGTGTATGGCACACTCTTGGGGATAGGACATAATTATAAAAGGGATTTTAATGGGCGGCACCCGTGGCTCAAAGGAGTAGGGCGCCGGCCCCTATGCCAGGGGTGATGGGTTCAAACCCAGCCCCGGCCAGAAACTGCAAATGAAAAAAAAAAAAAAAAAAAAGGAATTTTACCTAACAAATGCAAATAGTGTAATTTATTCTTTGTACCCTCAATTAACCTGAAAGAATAAAGAAGTTTAAAAAATAATAAATAATAATAAATAGAAGATAATGCACACTGTGTCACCCAGGGATGACCATACGATACTGTAAAGTAGTGTTTGAAATTAACTCTAGAAAAAATGGGGCCAGGCGCAGCGGCTCACGCCTATAATCCTAGCACTCTGGAAGGCCAAGGCGGGTGGATTACCAGAGCTCAGGAGTTGGAGACCAGCCTCAGCAAGATGAAGACTCTGTCTCTAAAAGTAGCCAGGGGTTGTGGCAGGCACCTATAGTCCCAGCTACTTGGGAGGCTGAGGCAAGAGAATCAGTTGAGCCCAAAAGTTAGAGGTTGCTGTGACACCACAGCACTCTGCTGAGGGTGACAAAATGAGACTGTGCCTCCAAAAAAAAAAAAAAAAAAAAAAGTCAGTAAATAAGATTCACCCAAATTTTATGTCAAATGTAACTTTATTTTTTCTTTTACAAAGTACCCATTCTTTGTTTCCTGTTTTTTGGGGGTGTGGGGAGCAGGAAACCAGAGTCTCATTTGGTCACCCATCACCTGGACTAGAGTTCTGTGGCTTTAGCCTAGCTTACAGCAACCTCAAACTCCTGGGTTGAAGTGATCCTTCTGCCTCAGCCTCCCTAAGATGCTAGGACTACAGGTGCCCTCATTTTTCTATGTTTAGTAGAGATGGGGGTCTCACTCTTGCTCAGGTTAGTCTCAAAGTCCTGAGCTTAAGGGATCCTCCCCCTTCACCTGTCAGAGTACTGGGATTACAGGTGTGACTCCTGTGCCTGGCCCTGAGCGTCCATTCTTTATGCTGCTTTCGTGGACTTGGCTTTGCTGTTCAAACCAAATAGCCTACAGATCTTGAGAAATTTTTAAACTATTTTTTTAAGTTTATTTTTAAAGTTTATTTTTGCTTTGTTGTTGTTGTTGTTGTTGTTGTTGTTGTTGCAGTTTGGCCAGGGCTGGGCTTGAGCTCGCCACCCTCGGCATATGGGGCCGGCACCCCACTCTCTGAGCCACAGGCACCACCCAAATTTTAAAACTATTATGAGTTGGCCAGGGTCTTTGGATCATACGTATCTATAATCCTAGCACTTTGGGAGGCCAAAGAGGGAGGGAGGATTGCTTGAGCCCAGGAGTTTAAGACCAGCCTGAGCAACATGATGAGACCCTGACTCCACAAAAAGTACATACGCATGGTGGCATGCCTACTGAGGCCCGGCTGCCACGGTGGCTTGAGCCCATGATTTTGAGGTTGTAATGGGCTAGGATGATGCCACCACTCTAGCCTGGCAACAGAATGACTTCTCTCTGTCTCAAAATATATATGTGTGTGTTATGTGTATAATTTAAATCTATAACTTGAAATTTTTAAAGCTATATTTTGTTTCAAAGGAGATGACACTGAATAAATAACTGGATCATATTTTATAAATTTGTAGTGAGTATTTGGTTTAATTTTTCCTCTGCTTTTGAGAAAAATGAAAATTATACCCTACTTATTAATAGAAGACGAAGAGTATTTAAAAGAGAAGAGTACATACAGGTTCAAGTATGCCATGAGATAAACACGAAGGAAAAAAAAAAGGAGGACAGAACCTAATAACTACGTCTTGGAAGATTATTTCTTATGTGTCATATTTGAATGAGGAGAAAATACAAAGCCAGAAGAAACCACTTTCTTTTAGTGATACATATAGATTTCTTTCATCTGTCTCAGAATCATACAGATTAAATTTTTTGTAGTTGACCTTGGCCTCAGTAACATCCTTACTTCTGGTCATGTTTAACCATCTTAGTTCAAATATTTAAGTTTCAAGTTTTCATTTTTATGTTTTCTGAGAGACCATATTCCTTGATTTCTAAGATGCATGTTCAGGACAGTATTTAATTCTTTTTTTTTTTTTTTTTTTTTTTTTTTTTTTTATTTATAGAGACTCTATTTAATTTTAAATTTTTAATTTTTTTTTTTTGTTATCTACCAAATTCCTTTTTTTTTCATTGGCCTGTTCAGGACAGTTTTTTATTCTTTTTTTTTTTTTTTTTTTTTTTTTTTTTTGTAGTGATAGAGTCTCACTTTATTGTGCTTGCTGGAGTGCCGTGGCATCACATAGCTCATAGCAACCTTCAGTTCCCAGTCTTAGGCAATTCTCTTGCCTCAACCTCCCTAGTAGCTGGGACTACAAGTGCCCGCCACAACACCTGGCTATTTTTTTTGTTGCAGTTTGGCTGGGGCTGGGTTCGAACCCGCCACCCTCGGTATATGGGACCAGTGCCCTACTCACTGAGCCACAGGTGTCGCCCTATTTTTCAATTTTTTAGAGACAGTGTCTTTTTATTTTGCCTAGGCTACTCTCAAAATACTTAATCCTCTTGCCTAATAAAAAATTAATTGCTGTTACTTCTTTTTCATTTATGAAGTAGACCTATGTTGTTGGATGCTTTCCTGGGTTCAATGATGTTATGTTAGTTATATAGGCATATTACAAATATTACATTAGTTAAAGATGAACTGTCTCAATATGTGTTAGGAGAAATGTGTTCTAGTAACTCAGTGGGAGGTTGGATGTGGCCTTACAAGCTTGAGGCCATCTTACCAATGAGAACTTCCAATAATAATGTTTTTGTGATACTGTGGTGGTTAAGTTTTCTTAGGATGAAAATTTAAAACTGCCTCATTCCTTGGTGAACATTGTTAAGAGTACATGGTTAGTTGTCCAGTCTTTAAGAATAAGGACAGGCTTGGTGCCAGTGGCTCAAGCGGCTAAGACGCAAGCCACATACACCTGAGCTGGCAGGTTCAAATCCAGCCCAGGCCCACCAAACAGCAATGATGGCTGCAACCAGGAAATAGCCAGGCATTGTGGCAGGCGCCTGTAGTCCCAGCTACTTGGGAGGCAGAGGCAAGAGAATTGCTTAAGCCCAGGAGTTGGAGGTTGCTGTGAGCTATGACGCCACAGCACTATCCAGGAAAACTGCTTGAGGCTCTGTCTCAAAAAAAAAAAAAGAAAAAGAAAAAAAGAGTAAGGACAATTTAAGCACAGTGTTTAGATTGATTATAGTTGGGCCAGGTGCCATGGTTCACATCTGTCATCCTAGCACTCTGGGGGTCTGAGGCCTGTGGATTGCTTGAGCTCACAAGTTCGAGACCAGCCTGAGCAAGAGCGAGACCCCGTCTCTACTGAAAATAGGAAAACTGTGTCAAGAGGCTCACTTGAGTGCAAGAATTAGAGGTTGCTGTAAGCTATGCCTCTACCACACCACTCTACCCAGGGTGACATCTTGAGACTCTTGTCTTTAAAAAACATCTTTTTTGATATTAGTTGTTTATAAACAAAATTTTTTAGTGTTTTCAGAAAATGGGATCTTCATGTCTATTTTTATTCAGTGTTCAGAAATATAAAACAAATATTATAAAACACTTTCCTGTTTTAATTTTAATAAAATATTTCAATGTCATAATCATGAATATCAATTTTATGGTGACAGAAATACATAGAAATACACATTAAAAGAGCTTCTTGTGTACAAAGAAGGTTCTCACTTCTCTGGTATTAAAAATGTCCCGGGGCAACTCCTGTAGCTCAAAGAGTAGGGCGCTGGCCCCATATACCAGAGGTCGTGGGTTCAAACCCAGCCCCGGCAAAATAAATAAATAAATAAATAAATAAA
Organism: Loris lydekkerianus; assembly: GCA_963574355.1. NCBI lineage: Eukaryota > Metazoa > Chordata > Mammalia > Primates > Lorisidae > Loris > Loris lydekkerianus. The sequence goes on along the minus strand of CAUYPK010129591.1, from coordinate 30,708 downwards.
TAAATAAATAAATAAATTAAAAAAAATAAAATAAAAATGTCCCATGGGCGGCACCTATGGGTCAGTGAGTAGGGCGCCAGCCCCATACTATACCAAGGGTGGCAGGTTCAAACCCAGCCCTGGCCAAACTGCCACAACAATAAAATAGCCTGGTAGGTGCCTGTAGTCCCAGCTGCTTGGGAGGCTGAGGCAAGACAATCACCTAAGCCCAGGAGCTGGAGGTTGCTGTGTGCTGTGCCGCTACAGCACTCTACCAAGGGCGACAAAGTGAGACTCTGTCTCTAAGAAAGAAAAATGTCCCATTACAATTATTATTTATTTCCTTTGTTCCTCAGGTGTTGGTGTCTGTCCAGTCCCTTATATTAGTAGCTGAGCCTTATTTTAATGAACCAGGATATGAACGGTCCAGAGGCACTCCCAGTGGCACACAGAGTTCTCGAGAATATGATGGTAACATTCGACAAGCAACGGTTAAGTGGGCAATGCTAGAACAAATCAGAAACCCTTCACCATGCTTTAAAGAGGTATGTTCACTAAAACTAGTCAAATACTTTCTGAAGATGTTATGGAATATAGTTTGTTGGGGCGACACCTGTGGCTCAAAGGAGTAGGGTGCTGGCCCCATAGGCCGGAGGTGGTGGGTTCAAACTCAGCCCCGGCCAAAAACTGCAAAAAAAAAAAAAAAAAAATATATATATATATATATATGTAGTTTGTTACTATTAAATGCCTTTATAGTATCTGGTATACTGAGGTTTAGTGTTTATAGTTAATCCTAAAAAATTAGTAATAATATAGTATAACTGAGGTTTAAAATTACCTAAAAGACATTGGTCTATGTTTTGGAACATTTTTATTCCATATTTCTAGTAGTTACCATTCTACTGGCAAACTATCTAAATATATTACTAAAATAACATAGAAATTTCTACTCACAGAAATAATTTTTGTTAAAGATCAAAATACTTTCTAAGTCTTGCGAATAGACATTTTGCCGTATACTATGTGAATGCTAAGGAAAAGACATGTTTTTTCTTCTTTTTAAAAAAAAATTTTTTTTATTCTTAATTTCAGCTTGCTTCATTCTTCTTTGTTTGATGTGCTCTTTTTTTTTTTTTTTTTTGTTCATTTTCTTCTTCCTCTGGCAATGCTCTTTCCCATTGCCTCCCCACTAGTTGGGATTACAGACGTCTGGCTGTTTTTGATGTTGTTAGTAGAGACGGGGTCTTACTCTGGCTCATACTGGTCTCGAACCTCTGAGCTCAGGCAATCCACCCTCCTCGGCCTCCCACAGGGCTGGGACTACAAGCGTGAGCCCCCACGCCCAGCTGACATGTTTTTTCTTTATGAAGAAGTTGCATAATACTGAGTTTCTAAGACTGTCATAATATTCTCTCGTGTTTTTATGGAACCACATCTTGAAGTGTGGCTCTTCTCCTGTGATTTGTTGTCTCTGAGTAGTCTGCCTAAATAGGATTGTACATTCCACCTGTCATAATCAACTTACTTACCATCACATTTTGTTTTAACTGTCCTGAAACATTTTGGAGGAAATACTGGCATATTTGACAGAAAATTGATCTTTAAGCAAAGTACTATGCATGAATGCTATGTGGCGTCATAACTGAAGTCCTCCTCTTCGTCAGGGAGCATTGATGAATGTGCACTGAAGGAATGTGCAAAGAGCATGCTGCTGGTTTTGTTTTTGTTATTACTAAGCAAGTTTACATGTCAGGATCCTTTGAATGATAAATTTATACATTTTTTTTTTTTTTTTGCAGAGACCTGACTTTTACCTTGAAATGCTGTGGGAAGTCACTTTTCCTAATAAAGGAAATACAAATTTGCACTTTTGTGCTCTACACTATAATATTCTATCCCTATTTAATCCTGACTTACTTATACTAAGTAATTCATTTCACAACCACACTGAGTATCAGTATTTGTAGGCATCATGGGGGGTGCTGCATCCTCAAAGATGAACGAAAGTTAGTTCCTGCCCTTGAAAAACCTATATTCTTCCTGTTTGAATCATAAATTATTCATTGCCCATAATGCTCAAATATTGTATCTAGATACTTAAACTGTGTAACAGCTCCACTCTTTTGTATGATAGTCATCTCAAACTTAACACTGTATAAAACTGAAGTCTTAATTCTTTCTTCCTTCCCTTTGTATAAATGATTCCATTTTATATAATGTTGGAAAATGAGCAAAACTAATATACGCTAAAAGAAGTTAGGATTGTATATACCTTCACTTGAGATTAGTGATGAAAGGAAACACAAGAGGGACTTCTGTCCTGTATGGTGATGCTCTGTTTATTATCCCAGTGGAGGTTACATTGGTGTAATCACTGCAGGAAAGTACATTCAATTGTACACATCTGATTTGTATAATACCTTTCTGTATATTTTAAACTTGCATTTTAAAATGTATTAAGAATACTCAATTATGGGCTGTCATGGTGGCTCACACTTGTAATCCCAGCACTTGGGAGGCCAAGGCAGGTGGATTGTCTGAGCTCACAAGTTCGAAACCAGCCTCAGCCTGAGTGAGACCTCATCTTTAAAAATAGCTGGGTGTCGGGTGGCACCTGTGGCTCAAAGGAGTAGGGCACTGACCCCATATGCTGGAGGTGGCAGGTTCAAACCCAGCACTGGCCAAAAACTGTAAAAAAAAACAAAACCCAAATAGCTGGGCATTGTGGTGGGCACCTATATGCCCAGGTACTTGGGAGGCTGAGGTAAGAGAATGACTTAAACCCAGGAGTTTGAGGTTGCTGTGAGCTATGACATTAGGGCACTCTACCAAAGGTGACAAAGTGAGACTGTCTTACACCCCACCCCACCCCCCAAAAAAATACTCAATTATAATTGGCGGGTGTAAGCATAAATTTTTTTCTTTCTGAAGTGATAAACATGGGACTCATGGGTCGGAGGATGACTTTTACTTTTTTCTTGTGTTCTTTTTTTCTTCTTCTTATGCTTTAAAAACTAGCTGAAATTAAAGGAGGCAGTTCTTGTGCATGAATACTTTCCTGATTTTCCTCATCAAAAGCAACTCCTCTTTGTTAATCTCCCTGGGGTTTCTGTTTGTTTGTTGTTGTTGTTGAAAGTATCTTTCTCTGCGTTCTCTCCTGTAGTCTGGTTCCTGGTTATCTAGGTTTTTCATGTGAAGATGTGTCAGACTTACTCCTTACTGGCATCAAACACACTAACTACATTGCAGTGGGATCTTATTGGTGTTTTACCTTCATTCCCAGTACTGTCTTTGGTTTTCTTTTTTTTTTTTTTTTTGTTTGTTTGTTTGTTTTGTTTGTTTGTAGTTGTTGGTTTTTTGAGGCAGAGTCTCACCGTGTCCTCAGTTGAGTGCTTTGATATAGCTCACAGCAACCTCTAACTCTTAGGCTCAAGAGATCCTCTTGCCTCAGCCTCCCAAGTAGCTGAGATTACAGGAACCTGCCACAGTGCTTGGCTATTATTACAGAGGGGGCCTCATTTTTGCTCAGGCTGGTCTTGAACTGCTGAGCTCAGGCAGTCTACCTGCCTCGGCCTCCCTCGGTGCTGCTATTACAGGCCATCCCAGGTCTTTGTAAACAGAGTTTTCCTTTGTGTAGGCATTAGTGTCTGGTCTTCAGGGCAGATAAGCTTGTTGAACAAAGTAGTATCCCAGCCAGAATACAACATAGTATTTCCAAATTAATGTCTGTTTTCTAATTTAAATATATCATAAATAGATTCTTAACTTTTAATATTAAACAGTAATAAATTTACTAAGTTTTTCAAAAATAGAATCACCGTCCTAGCACTCTGGGATGCTGAGGTGGGAGAATCACTCAAGCTCAGGCGTTCATAACCAACCTGAGCAACAGCGAGACCCCAACTCTACTAGACATAGAAATATTAGCCAAGTGTTGTGGTAGGTGCCTCTAGTCCCTACTCAGGGAGCTGAGGCAAGAGGCTCACTTAATCTCAAGAGTTTGAGGTTTCTGTGAGCTATATGATATCATAGCACTTTACCCAGGGTGAAAGAGTAAGACTCTGTCCACTCACCCAAAAAAAGAGAAGATGATAGAATTTTATAAAGTCTCACATAGAAACCACAATTATTACAAGGAAATTTAATTTTATAAAATCCTATCTATACATTAACTAGACAGAAGATAAAATTAAGATAGTTGAGAATGGAGGCCTGGCACAGTTGCTCAAGGCTGTAATCCTAACACTCCTGGTGGCCTAGGTGAGTGGATTATTTGAGCTCAGGAGCTAATAATCCACTCACCTCGGCCACCCAGAGTGTTAGGTTAGTCTGTGCAAGAGTGAGACCCCTTGTCTAGAAATAGCCAGGCGTTATGGTGGGTGTTTATAGTGTCAGCTACTCAGGAGGCTGTGACAATAGGATCACTTGAGCCCAAGAGTTAGGGGCTGGTGTGAGCTGTGACCCCATGATACTACCCAAGGTGACAAAGTGAGACTGTGTCTCAAAAAAAGAAGGGGGCCTTTGACATTTAGAATATACTTACCTACGTTTTCTTTGAATTCCCTTATGAAGACAGAAATTTTTCTGTTAATACTTTCTGAATACCATTTTCTTGGTTACTTGTTAATTTATATTCATCTTCTGAATATATTGCATAGTATCTATCTTGTGCTTCCTGGATAGGATGAATTGCTTTGAATGTCTGAGAGAGATTGGGCATTCTTTTCTGTTACTGTTCTGGGTATTTCAGTACATGTCATCTGATATCATGAGCCTGATTCTTCCTTGCTAATGAGGTACAGTTCACTAAATTGAGTTTTATGGGCAGATAAACATTGCGATGTCATTTTAATTTCTTTTTTTTTTTTTTTGTATTACCACATACTGTTTTTTTTTAAATTCTGACCTTAAATACTGTTTGTTCCACTTCTTACCTTCCTCAAGGTTATACATAAACATTTTTACTTGAAAAGAGTTGAGATCATGGCCCAGTGTGAAGAGTGGATTGCAGACATCCAGCAGTACAGCAGCGATAAGCGGGTAGGCCGGACTATGTCTCACCACGCAGCAGCTCTCAAGGTGAGTCGCCTTGCTCACGTGCACCCTGTCAATAGCTTTAATAGAGGACTTGAATATTCATTGACAGAATCAGTTTACCAGGAGATAAAAGGAGAGAAGAATTCAAAGAAACAAAGTTTAAGTCCAAGAAACTAAATGGTTACCCAAAAGTCTGTAGAAAAGATATGTTCCTTTGCTAATGAATTGGTAGTTCCTAAAATTGAAAGTGAGTATGAGGACAGAACCAACAGAATTTTGTATAGTTCTTTCAAGATGATGATAGCAGTGATGACATCACTGTTCCTCGGCAACAGAGGGAGACCCTGTTTCAAGAAAAAAAAAATACTCATAATATGGTCTAATCAATCTTTGTCTGTCTTCTTTACTTTCTGTTGCAGAATATCTATCTTTTTATACTCTTTAGTTCTTCTTTCTCCTTCTTGTGAATAATTTTTCATCTAAAGGCTTGCTTTCAAAAATAAATAAATAAATAAATAAATAAAGGCTTGCTTTCTGGCCCTCAGAGCTACGTTATTCTCTTTCTGTTTTCATCTCATGGTATTTACACCTCTGTCTTTGGACTTTTACTCTTTAAAAGTGACTCTTCAAACTATTGTCTGCTCTTAGCTTTCTCCCAATTTGTATTAGTGACGTTTTTACTTAGATGTCCTGTCATTACCTAAATTTCTAAAATTAGAGCTATTTTCCTCAAATCAAGTTTTCTAGCTTTCTATATTTCCTTAATTTTAAAATAACACTTTTCTCTGTCTTAAAATATGAAGATCTCATTAAACCTTTTGCTCAGCCAGTGCACGTGGTTGCCACTGGGTCCTATCAGTGCTGCCTTCTTAAGGGGGCTGCTCAGCTTAGTCTGTTGGCCCTTCTGGAAGTGGAAGAGCTTCCAGCATAAGAGCTCAGTGAGTTGATGAAGCCCAACTCCCTTTCTTTACTAGCTGTGATATTTCAGTAATTGTCTTGCTTCATATCCTGGATTCTTCACTGAATTTTTTCTATGTCACCCTTGACCTGGAAATCTCAATCTCTGGATTAACCCAAATTTACAGCATTTGTACTATACCTTTGCTGCTGAGTGCTACTCTGGAAAAATAACGAAGTTTAGCTTGATTCCACAATAGTATCCACCACCTCGACTGGGGCCTCACAGTATCCAGATTTTGCTTTCTTCTTTCCTGGTTAATGTTTAAACCTATTGTACATAATGGAAGAAAAATTAGTGCTAGAGGAATTTTACATGCTGGTAACTTTGAAACCTTACACTGGAGACTTTACAGCCTTTGTATTAACCTGGATGGAAGTGGAAGACATTATTCTTAGTAAAGCATCACAAGAATGGAGAAGCATGATCCTATGTACTCAGTTTTGATATGAGGACAATTAATGACACGGTGAGGGTGGGGGAAGGGGAGAGCAGAGAAAGAAAGAAGGAAGGAGGAATGGGGGAAAAGAAGAGCAGAGAGAAGGAAGGGGGTGGTGGGGCACCTTGTGGGTGCAAGACACAATTTAAGAGGGACTTTACCTAACAAATGCAATCAGTATAACCTGGTTTCTTGTACCCTCAATGAATCCCCAGCAATAAAAAAAAAAATAGGGTGGCGCCTGTGGCTCAATGGGTAGGGCACCAGCCCCATATACCGAGGGTGGCAGGTTCAAACCCAGCCCCGGCCAAACTGCAACAAAAAAATAGCCGAGCATTGTGGCAGGCACCTGTAGTCCCAGCTACTTGGGAGGCTGAGGCAAGAGAATCGCCTAAGCCCAGGAGTTGGAGGTTGCTGTGAGCTGTGTGACGCCACAGCACTCTACGGAGGGCAATACAGTGAGATTCTGTCTCTACCAAAAAAAAAAAAAAAAAGAAAGAAAGAAAGAAAAGAAACCTGACACTGGAAGGGTGTAGTTGTTTCACCCTATTTATATGTCTTATTTCTCCAGCCAAAATTGACTCTTCAGGAGCTCAGAGATTTTATTGTCCTTATTGTGCTCATTGCCTTTATGTTGTCAATATTTAATACACTGCCTCATAAATAAAAATTATTTTGTAAAACGTTGGTTAGATAATTTGCAAAGCCAATTTTTGATATACTAAAGTCCTTGATATCATATATAAGATCATTTCTTTTCTTCCAGAAAATTAGAAACCGAAACTTTACATTTGTAAATAACCAGTCACTTTTTCTATTAGCTTTCCTATATCATTCTGTAAATTGTAGCATGGAGTAAAATTTCCTTAGTCTCCCTAGATCTTCTTTTTTATTTGTTTAGAATTATTTTTTAAATTCTAATGGTAAAATTTATTTTTAAGGTTTATTCAGAGCATTAAGTAAGAAAATTAATGCGAAACATTTTGCAAACATTTTACCAATGGCCTGGTAAATACTTGTTTTTATTCACTAAAGTAATAGTGGATTCATTTTAACTGAGGGGCTTGTCTTTCTCTCAGAAAGATACAGAGGCAGCATATATGATAAGACAAGGGTTACCGGCTTTCATTTTAAAGAGTACAGGTATCAAATTGGCTGTGTCTTTGAAGAGCCGGTCAGGTGTGGGTGGGCTCTGTGTATATAGTACTCAGGGCTACTTCCAGGTAGAGATTCTCACCTGTTTTCTTACCACCTGCGGTGGCTTGCACAAGGGCACTATTCAATAAATATCTCTAGGCTGAATTCTTTAGATTCCTCTTTTCTTTTTTTTTTTTTTTTTTGCAGTTTGTGGCTGGGCCTGGGTTTGAACCCACCACCTCCGGCTTATGGGGCCGGTGCCCCTACCCCTTTGAGCCACAGGCATCACCCCTAGATTTTGTTTTAAAACCCGGTGCCTCCCTCAAGTGATGTGGAATGTTAGGTTTTACAGTGCATTATATCAGTCGTTTTTCTCCTGCATAGCGTCACACTGCTCAGCTCCGTGAAGAGTTGCTAAAACTTCCTTGCCCCGAAGGCTTGGACCCGGACTTGGAGGATGCCTCAGAAGTGTGCAGGGCCACAGCAGGTGCTGAGGAGACACTAATGCACGATCAGGTCAGACCCGGCAGCAGCAAAGAACTCCCCAGTGACTTCCAATTATGAGCTGCGTTGATGTGGACTTCATAGACACAAAAGGCTTCGAAGCACAAGCCAAATATGTCAATATTTGTATGTAAGAAACTAATTATGTAATAGGTAATGAAACTGAAACTATACTATGCCCTTAAGGAGATCCAGTTTAATTCAAGGTGATCTTTTATTTACCTGTACAAGAGTGTAAACTTTTTGTGCTTTTATTTTTCAATTGTGAGAACCACTGATTGGTATGTTCAACAAATTTGTGTATACAAAGAAATGGATAAATCACTGATGCATAAGGGAAACTACCTTAGGAAGAATGTTTACTGAATGTTTTTTTTTTTTTTTTTTTTTTTTTTTTTTTTTTACAGTAGAGTGAGAGGTTGTTAACAGAGAATATATATTGGTCATTCTTACAACTACTATTTAAAGTCAGCAACTTTTCACTGAATTTGATAGATTTATGTTTGGCCATATCTTCATGCTCATTTGATTTCTGAAGACCTCCTCCATACACTTCAATAAAAGTTAAATGGACATACTCCCTCTTTTGATTTACTGGTACATTTTTTAAATAATAAATCTGCCATAAAATGCATTATAGCTGGAGACTTGCACTTGTATGGATGAATTTATTACATTCAACATATTTAATTTTATGCCTTCTAATTCTAAGATGCAGAAAAAAATAAATGAACATGATTTTATTCTATGCCAACATTTGCGCCTCTGAATGTATCTGTTATTTGAATTTAAGTAAATGAAAAGGAATGGTCAATTTGAGAAGTCACTCTAAACTGATTTTTTTCTAAAGGGCTCCCTTTTCCTGGATTATCTGGTTTTATTACTAAAGTCACATGTATGTATTACCGTTGAGGCTCTGTAGAGGAGAGAGGATGTATCTCTCTGGTGCTGTTACAGTACATTCTGTACCTGCCATACAGGCTCATTTTCATGCAAATTCTTCCTAGAGCCAAATAAATAAAGACTTAGGTGAATTAGTATGTCTTGTTTCTAAAACACTTTGCCATGGTGTGAAATGCTATTTCGACAAAGAATTAGATAATTTTAAGACCTAAATGTGGGAGAGCAAAGGATGTTTTCCTAAGACTACCACAAAGGAAAGGCCAATGTGATTCTTGACAGTATTTATATAAAATAAAATAGCGTGTGGGAATCTCCAAATCTGGAGCTGACAAGGAAACTGTACTCTGAAGAATGAGTTGCTCTGTGAAGGAAAAGTGAACTCAGAGGACATGAAAGCCTTTCAAGGTACAAGGTGCAGAGCTCCTTCAAGCATCGATAAAGGAGGAACAGCGCGTGAACAGGAAGTGCAAGGTTCTCAAACACATGGTATTAGGTCTGGCTGGTAGTGAGCGACGTTGCAGGTGACAAAATAGTGATAGTGTCTGAGAAGGGGAGAACTGAAGTTATGTGGCATCCACGGATATGCTGACTCAAATCCAAGCATAAAATTATCAGCAGTGGGAAGTTAAGAGGACAGTCTCATCACCAGTCTTTCAGGCCATTTTTTGTTGTAGTTTGTTTATGGACTATCAGTCTTCCCCAGGTTTAAAATATCATTAAAATATCATTGGGTCATTTTTTCCAACACTTCCCCCTCCCATTATTAGACCTCAGGAAGTTTTTTAAAGTGAAAGTAACAGTATTAGAACTATTAGGTCCAGTTCATGATTTTTGAAAACCGTTCCATCTGGGATCCAGACCTTATGTCAACAAACATTTGAGCACTTAGCCAGGCACCTGTAGTCCCAGCTACTCAGGAGGCTTAGGCAAGAGAATCGCTTAAGCCCAAGAGTTGGAGGTTGCTGTGAGCTATGACGCCACATCACTCCACTGAGGGCAACATGGTGGTACTCTGTCTCAAAACAACAAAAAATTTGAGCACTCAGTGTTACTGAGTTCAGGTTCCTGCACTTGTGGAGGGCATGATGGACACAGTGATTCATGACGGGCACAGTGATCCACGATGGGCACAGTGATCCATGACGGGCACAGTGATCCACGACGGACACAGTCATCCGTGATGGGCACAGTGATCCATGATAGGCACAGTCATCCACGACAGACACAGTCATCCATGACGGGCACAGTCATCCATGACGGGCATAGTGATCCATGACAGACACAGTGATCCATGATGGACTTAGTCATTCATGACTGACGCAGTGATCCACAATGGGCACAATGATCCATGATGGACTCAGTCATCCATGACTGACTCAGTGATCTATTACGGGCACAGTGATCCATGATGGGCACAGTGATCCACGATGGGTACAGTCATCCATGACGGGCGCAGTCATCCATGATGGACTCAGTCATCCATGACTGACGCAGTGATCCATGATGGACTCAGTCATTCATGACTGACGCAGTGATCCATGATGGACTCAGTCATTTATGACAGGCATAGTGATCCATGACGGGCACAGTCATCCATGATGGGCACAGTCATCCATGACGGACTCAGTCATCCATGACTGACGCAGTGATCCATGATGGACTCAGTCATTCATGACTGACGCAGTGATCTATGATGGGCACAGTCATCCATGATGGGCATAGTGATCCATGACGGGCACAGTGATCCATGACAGGCACAGTCATCCATGACGGACTCAGTCATCCATGACAGGCATAGTGATCCATGATGGACTCAGTCATCCATGACGGGCATAGTAATCCATAATAGACACAGTGATCCAAGACAGGCGCAGTCATTTGTGATGGACACGGTCATCCGTGACTGGTGTGGTCATCGGCGATGGACATAGTAGTGGTGTCAGTGCCATTTGATAAGTTCCCTGATGGAGTTATTTCTGGGATACTGTTGGGACCACAGAGGAGTACTGATGTCAGGCAAAATGTTGATGGGCACTGAACTGATATGGTCCAAAAGGGCTTCCTAAATGGAGATATCCTGATTCTCAAAGGGTGAGGATAAAAAAGCCAAGCAGTAAGAAATTACTCAAGACACAGGGAGGAGAAGGACAGCTCAAGTTACTGGATTTAATAGGCGAAGTGGGAATAATGGATTGGGACGGCAACTGTGCTGTGGGAAAGATAGAAGGGGCTTCGTCATCACGTGCCTTTGCCAATCCTGTTAAGAAGCTTTGACAGGCCGGGCATAGTGGCTCACACCTATAATCCTAACACTCTGGGAGGCCAAGGCAAGAGGATTGCTTGAGCTTAGGAGTTCCAGACCAGCCTGAGCAAGAGCGAGACCCTGTTTCTACTAAAATAGAAAAACTAGTAGTCGTGGTGGGTGCCTGTAGTCCCAGCTTCTTGGAAGGCAGAGGCAAGAGAATCACTTGATACCAAGAGTTTGAAGTTGCTGTGAACTACGATGCCATAGTGTCTCTTAAAAAAAAAAAAAAAAAAAAAAAGCTTTGGCATCCAATAGGTCAGTGGTTCTCAACCTTCCTAATACCGCGGCCCTTTATACAGTTCCTGTGGGTCTCAACCCACAGGTTGAGAACTGCTGCAATAGCTAATGGAAAGCTCCCAGGTAGCTTTAATTAGGGGAGCAACCTGCTCAGACTTTCAGAAAGATCATTCTGCAAGCTATTGGAAGGCAAGGAGATAAAAGCCCACTGCAGAATGCAGGTGGTAGGTCACAAACAGTGGAGAAATGCACATATTTTTGCATGAGAATAACTTTCAGTGCTGTTAACAGAGAAAGATGAGGGTACAGGCCTTAGAGAAGGATGGAACAGAGCCCAACAGACATGGGATAGCCTGGGTCTTAGGGCACATGCAGAGAATTCAGAAATCTGGGAACCAGTGAAGGGAGTTGGTGTATTCATGAAACTATTAACCATAAAGTTGTTAATCTTAAAAGTTTAAGAACTGTTAATTTAAGCAAAGTATTTAGTCTCCTAGCATTAAGACCAAAACCTCCAAAGTCAGATGGATAATAGTACTATAAACTTTTTTTTTTTTTTTTTTTTAAACAGAATCTCACTTTGTCACCCTCAGTACAGTGGGCACCATAGCTCACAGTAACCTCAAACTCTTGGGCTCAGGTGATCCTTATCCCTCATACTCCCCAGTAGCTGGGACTACAGCCTACCACCATGCCTGGCTAATTTTTCTGTTTTAGTACAACCAGGGTTTCGTTCTTGCTCAGGCAGGTCTGGAACTTGTGAGCTCAAGCAATCTACTGACTACCAGAATTTTAAATCAATACTGGTCAAAGAGCTAACATTTTTATATTTTTAATATTTAATAAAATCTTAGGCCAGGCATGGTGGCTTACTCCTGTAATCCTAGCACTGTAGGATGACGAGGCGAGTGGATTGCCTGAGCTCACAGGTTCAAGACCAGCATGAGCCAGAGCAAGACCTCATCTCAAAAAATAGCTGGATGTTGTGGTGGGCGCCTGTAGTCCCAGCTACTTGAGAGGCTGAGGCAAGAGACTCGCTTGAGCCCAAGAGTTTGAGGTTACTGTGAGCTGTGACATCAGGGCACTCTACCAAGTGTGACAAAGTGGGACTCTGTCTCTCCCGCCCCCACCAAAAAAATCTTATCAGAACAAAACCCAGCAGTTTTACCATTTGATGTCATCTCATTGCTAATGCAATGAATTTGTAGCCTATCTCAAACATACTACATCTCATTTGAATGTTTTATCTCATATGAATTGTTTAAAATTATAAAATGTTTCCTAGCCCCTGTTCATTATTGTTGCAAATAAAACTCTATTTTGTAAATACCTCCAAAACCAAAAATAGAACACAAAGAATTACAAGAAAATGGATATGCATTATGAGTGAGGAATTATAATTATGCAAGAATCTTTTGCATGGATTCTGGGGGGGAGATTTAAAAAGTTAATCTTTTCTCTTCCCTATGAGCCTCTGCAATTCAAATCCTCCCTGTATTTTTAATTCTGCAGTGTCTGCTTCCCCCCATTATGCTTAGCACAACCTACAAACTTTTAAAGCATTTGGACTTGGGAGACTTGTTTCAAGGACATAGAGATGTAGAAATGCTTTTTCTCTAGAGCCTGGACAACGTAAATCAAGAGAGCAGCTGTTTAAGGAACACCCTATGTTCTTGGATCTTGACCCCCATGTATTCTTTGATTTATGTATTTGTGATACATGTGGTACAGAGCCCAGGGCCCAGGGAGTGTGATTGTATAAAGACAAGACAGTATCTAGAAGTGGGCTCCCTGGCAGCGCCTGTGGCTCAATGGAGTGGGGTGCCCACCCCATATGCCGGAGGTGGCAGGTTCAAACCCAGCCCCCGCCAAAAACTGCAAAAAAAAAAAAAAAAAAAAATAGAAGTGGGCTCCCAAGGAGAAGGGTGATGGCACCCAGACAGAGCAGGTTGAAGTGAACTTAGAATGAGTGGCATAGTATCTGTGTTTGTCTCCTTTGCACCCACATTGCATTTAATGAATGTCGATGCAACTCCATGCCAATTAGTAACACCTACTCAGTCCGTTTATATCGAACTGGGAGACCTGGGAGGCCACCAGGAAGCCCTCTGTATAGAGAGCCAAGGGTGTGGCTCCCTCCAATGTTCCTCACTGGTTATTATTCACATCTCAGGCATGAGAAAATACAGCACATCAGAAAGCTTCAAAGAGAGTGTCAAGGTTAAACAAAGAATTTTTCTTTAACTGCATGATTGAACTCCCAATACATCTGTTTACTGCACTTGATAATTTTACCACTGTTCATATATGACGTAAGGGTGGGACATTATGCTATGTCCAGTGAGTATTGTTTTTAGTACTTAGGGCCAGCAGTAAGCCTTCACTTTTTCCCAGATCACTCTGTCCTAATGCCTGGCACATTTAACCCTATGCTCTATCCCACAAGCGCGTTATTGAATAGCCTTCCCCTTGTGCAACTGAATTAAGGTCTACCAAATGGAAGGTTCTTGTTTTGACCTGGCCCTGAGCACTATGGGAAAAGCAGCACACCCTTCAGGGAAAGCCAGCTCGTGGTTAGAGCAGTCAAATTCTTAGAGGCCAAGGAGAAAGTAAAGCCCGCAGAGACAGAATGGAACTACCCACTCTAGGCCCCCACTCGCCAGGCAGTCGCTAAAGAACTAAGCCTTACTGGCTGGCTCTGGCTGCTTTCCGTTAGTAGCTGTCTCCTTCTGTCCTCTGCTTGACCTGAATTCTAACATTCTCACTGCAACCAAATGTAACCTTTCTGTCTTCTACTTCCCCAGGGCTTGCTTTGGGGGATTCCCAGCATCTGCACTGACCCTCCAGAGTAGCTTCCAGCTGTCCCCCGGGAGGCTATTTTTCCTTATTTACAAGCTTGCCCTGCACTACATGCTAGTCACATGCTTCCCATCTTTCTGTGCTCCTCAGATGGAGTGCACGCAGCCTTGGGCTTCAGGCTAGGTTCAAATTCTTGCATAACCTTGGGGAAGGTGCTGAACCTCTCAATCTCATTTTCCTTATTTGAAAAATGGGCTTAATAATATTACCTTTAGAGAGTTACTATCAGCTCAGCGCCCAAAGCACAGTGGTTATGGCACCAGCCACATACACCGAGGCTGACAGATTCGAACCCAGCCTGGGCCTGCTAAGCAACAATGACAACTGCAACAAAAAATATCCAGGCGCTGTGGTGGGTGCCTGTAGTCCCAGCTACTTGGGAGGCTGAGGCAAGAGTATCGCTTAAGCCCAAGAGTTTGAGGTTGCTGTGAGCTGTGATGCCACAGCTCTCTACCAAAGGTGACATAGAGAGACTGTCTCAAAAAAAAAAAAAAAAAAAAGAGTTACTATAAAGGTTAAATGAGACTGGGTGCAGTGGCTCATGCCTCTTAATCCTAGTACTTTGGGAGGCCGAAGTGGGTGGGTCACCTGAGCTTAGGAGCTTGAGACTAGCCTGAGCCCATCTCTACTACAAATAAAAGGCTTGGCTCCCATAGCTCAGTGGTTAGGGTGGTGGCCACATACACCTGGGCTGGTGGGTTTGAACGTGGCCCGGGCCTGCTAAACAACAATGACAACTACAACAAAAAAATAGCCTGGCGTGGTGGACGCCTGTAGTCCCAGCTACTCTGGAGGCAGAGGCAAGAGGATTGCTCAAGCCCAAGAGTTTGAGGTTGCTGTGAGCTATGATGCCACAGCACTCTATCCAGGGCAGCAGAGTGAGACTCTGTCCTTAAAAAAAAAAAAAAAAAGTTAAATGAAAGATGCACTTTTAACAGAGCTTGGCACCAAGTTTGGCTTATTTTATGCCTTTATGTTAATTTTTTTTCTTACTTACAAAATGTGTTAGTACTATGTTAATTTATTTCCTTTCTCCTCTCTAATTTATGTCAAATAGTTCCTCCTAGCCTTTCCTAACATTTCATTTTCTCCAAACTCATGATTCTAGCAAAACAGTTATAGTAAGTTGTGGTCTATATACAATTGTAACACCACTATTTGGGGACACTGTGTGATAGGGAGACAAAGTTTTGTATCATTCCTTCCCAAAGGGGAAAAATAGAAGGTGATGGCTGAGATTGTAAATTCAATGCGTGTTCAATTAGCCAGGAGGCCTCCTAAGGCAGTTTTCAGAGGGGTGAGAAGTGGGCCCAGATCTGTGAAGTAGCACTGAGGAGAAAGAAGCCCAAGGCAGGGGTGGGCTTGCTCTCTAAGAGAAAGTGGTGGTTGAGAGGCCCCTGTTCTGGGGAACACTGAGCTTGGATGGGGCAGCGGATCAGTGGTGGCATGACGAGAAGGAATTGTTATGCTGGGAGAAGGCTTTTAGAGAATATTGGTCTTGGGAGGTCAGATTTCATCAGGTTCATACAACAGGCAATTTTTATCAACAGCATGATTCAGTTATAATCTACATAAAATACTGTACAATGTGTTAGGTTTTGACTTACGTATATACCCATGACACCATCAGCACATTGGGGATGGTGAACACATCCATCACTTCCCATCAAAGTCTCCTTGTTGCACTTCGTAAATTCCTCTTCCTGCCCTCCCCATCCTCTCTCCACTCAAAGAAGCACTGATCTGCTTTCTGACTTCATAAATCAGTATATTCTAGAATCATATAAACAGAACAATGTAATATGTGCTTCTCTTTTCTGGCCTCTTGCACTCAGTATAATTATTTTGAAGTGCATGTATATGTATATGTCAATAGTTTATTATTTCATGGGAAATACCACCATTTTTCAATTCATCTGTGAATGAACATTTGGATTGTTTCCAGTTTTTGGCTATTGGAAATAAAGTTGTTACAAACATCTTCAAAAACTTTTAAAATTGGCTTGGCGTCTGTGGCTCAAGCAGCTAGGGCACTGGCTACATACACCTGAGCTGGTGGGTTCGAATCCAGCCTGGGCCTGCCAAACAACGACAGCTGCAGCCAGCGTTGCGGCAGGGGTCTGTGGTCCCAGCTGCTTGGGAGGTGGAGGCAGGAGAGTTGCTTGAACCCAGGGGTTGGAAGTTGCTGTGGGCTGTGATGCCATGGCACTCAACCCAGGGTGACAGCTTGAGGCTCTGTCTCAAAAAAACCCACAAAACTTTAAAATTACTATCGTTAAACCTGAGCTATGTTTTGAATGTGAAAACATTCAAAAAATTGAGCTATGTTTTGAATGTGAAAACATTCAAAAAATTGAAGGGTCATTCAATGCTGGTCAATTCTGACTTCTTTATGCTTAAGCCAATGAAAGATCTTGACTGCCTTTGACCACTTATAAAGAAATGTGATAGAATTAATTCAAACACATAAATTTATGAAACCTGAAGCTACATGAGAAAGGTATCAAAGAAAATTGAATTTAGGACAGGTGTGGTGGCTTATGCCTATAATCTTCGCACTCTGAGCGGCTTAGGTGGGAAGATCGCTTGAGCTCAGAAGTTTGACACCAGCCTAAGCAAGAGAGACCCTGTCTCTACTAAAAGTAGAAAAATTTAGCCAGGCCTGGTGGCAGGTGCCTGTAGCTCCAGCTACTAGAGAGGCTGAGGTAAGAGTATCGCTTGAACCCAGGAGTTGAGGTTGCAGTGAGCTGGGGCACCACTGTACTCTAGCCAGGGTGACAGCATTAAAGTGTGTGTCTCACAAAAAAGGAAATTCAAGATCTGAGTAAATGTGGCATATTGGAATACATGAATTTAATTTTTCTCCACATTCAAAACCCATCAAAACTATGGTAAAGCAAAAAAAAAAAAAAAAAATTAAGATACAACTACCCACACACAAAAAGGGAAGGCAGGAAAGTAAATAATATCATTTGAAGGCCAGGTCACCCACCGATTTAGTTCACCAGAGAAAGCTGAATCTTAAAAAGGCAATAGGAGGCTTGGCGCCTGTGGCTCAAACGGCTGAGGTGCCAACCATATACACCTGAGCTGGCGGGTTCAAATCCAGCCCTGGCCTGCCAAACAACAATAATGGCTGCAACGAAAAAATAGGCATTATGGCGGATGCCTGTAATCTCAGCTACTTGGGAGGCAGACGCAGGAGAATCGCTTGAGCCCAGGAGTTGGAGGTTGCTGTAATGCCATGGCACTCTACTGAGGGTGAGAGCTTGAGGCTCTGTCTCAAAAAAAAAAAAAAAAAAAAAAAAAAAAAAGGCAATAGTAAAATTTAAGGCAAATTCTTATCTACATGGAAAAACTGAAAGACTCAAGAACTGGGAGTACTAGCTGCCTCTGGAAGAAAGAGCAGGAGGTGGGACTGAACTAAGGAGGACTCCTGTCAGTCAGGTGGAACCCTTCCCTCACTTTTTCCCCTCAATTCCCCTTGTGGAGGTCTGGAATGTGTTCAGTACATACACTGGGTCTTGAACACTGAGATTCCTGGCTTTCTAGAGCCACTTGGCTCTGGAAGAGAGCACTTTCTAGGCAAGAGAAATCTTTTTTTTTTTTTTTTTTTTTTTGTGTGTGTGTGTTAGAGACAGAGTCTCATTTTGTTGCCCTAGGTAGAGTGCTGTGGTGTCGCAGCTCACAGCAACCTCCAGCTCCTGGGCTTAGGCGATTCTGACAAGAGAAATCCTACCAGCCCATGAGTAAAGACTTAGAGACAGTAAAATCCTGGTTCCCAACAGCCTGCCTACCCAAGGCATCAATACCACATCAAGTAGCCATCTCATGGCCTGCCCACAGTTCCCACCCACTACTTATTTTAAAATTGAGACCATATTTCCCCTTATCCCCCCCCAGGCAATTTTATTATTAGAGTTCACTTTGCTTGAAGAAAGATTAGTAGACTTAGTCACTACCAACATTGAATTAAAGTGTAACTTCCAAGTTCACTGTGGGGTTCAGTGGGACACTCACTACCTGCCAGTAAGAAACTCTGGTGTAGTGGCCAGTGCCTGTCTATAGATGTTCACCTTTAACAGTTATCAAATGGTTTAGACAGTGTGGCTTTTGTGCTTAATGAAAGGAAAGGACACACTTTTCAATATGATTCCTTATGCAAACAGTTTTTCATTACTTCTCAGCAAGAAGATATTTCAGGGCATCAGCCGTTCTTCACTCATTGCCAGGTCTGGCTTCCTTTGGCATTTGCAGGCAGTGGCTGACCTGAGCTGAGCTGAGCTCCTCTTCTCTTCACAGTCTGGAGTGGCTCCAGATATTGAGGAAGAAAGTGAATTTAGAATAATTTAGGCCAGTCTTGGTGGCTCACGCCTGTAATCCTAGGACTTTGGGACGTTGGGTTCAGGAGTTGGAGACCAGCCTGAACAAAGTGAGACTCTGTCTCTACAAAAAATAGAAAAATTAGTCAGGTGTGGTGGTGAGCACCTGTAGTCCCAGTCACTGGGCTGAGGCAGGAGGATAGCCTGAGCCTGAACCTGAGTTTGAGGTTGCTGTGAGCTAAGATGACACCACTGCACTCTACCCAGGGTAACAGAGACAGACTCTGTCTCAAAAAAAGAAAAAAAATTACTTAGATGTAGCTTCTTCCTTGGAACTGAGTATTGGGCAAGGTGTTTTCAGAGAGCTCTTGCAAGCCCGAGAATCCTGCATGGTCAGGTTTCTTTCTCCTGGATCTTGTATGGTAAATCCCAGTGCCCATGGGTTGAAGCCCCGCTTAGTCCTAACTCTTAGAACCTTGGTCTTCTCCTAAGTATGCTGGTACCAGGGTTAAAAGGACATGCAAATAAGGCATCAGCTGTGTGCAGGGCAGCAAGCATGAAGGCGTCTGCTATGTCCCCTTGACGTTTCCTCCTTTCCACTCTAGGGCCTGCTCTTCTGCAGCGTTCCGAAACTGCCCACAAAACTTTCCTGCACTAGCGGCCAGGCCAGATTTCCCACCAGGTTATAACTCATGTAGTGACAGCGTCAAAACCAAATAGTTTCCTTACACGTTCATTCATTCCAAGAACAAAGACCTGGTTTTCTAACCTGGGTTCACCGACTCCACCTCTGCGGGTCTCCAATTCCCTGAAATTGTGCCCCAATGCTGGGATAGGACCCACGTATACTTTGCTTGAAGGACTGAGGCTTTCGTTACGCAGTCAAGAGGGTTCTGATCAACAAACGGTTTAAGAGTTACAGCTTTAGCCCTTCCGATCAGACTTCTGTGGGGTGAGACCTCTGTTTTGTCTTGCATTTGAACCCCAGTCCTGGGTGGACGCGACACACACATACTTTTCAAATTCTCCACTATTTCCACAGCTCACGAAAGCACCTCCCTCAAGGCGGGGCTGAGCTCGACCGCGCCCTTAACTCTGTCCATTTCCCAGCCCCGGGGCGGGGCAGATGACCCAGGCATGCTCAGTACATGCTCAGTACTAGCGATCGGGTTTGGGTTTGTCTTTCAGGCGGAAGCCGGACCAGAAAGCGTGTGTTTTTCCCAGGGTGCCCCGCGCTGCTGTCATGGCCGCCTCCATGCTCCTGGTTTTCTAAGGCTGTGGTTGTATTTACCTTAACTGCTGCCACTAGACGGTGGGGTCTTTGGAATCCACTCTACTTTTTCACTTGCTTTTGTTGACTTCTGTGTAACTCTCTTAGGAGCCCGTTTTGGCTGCAGCGCTTCCAGGGTGATGTGGACCCCGGAGCTAGCACTTCTGAGGGGCTTCCCCACTGAGACTGAGCGGCAGCAATGGAAGCAGGAGGGCGTTGCTGGTTCAGGTGAGAGGCGCGCCTGCCAGGGACTTAGGCCACTGGGAGCTGAGAGGAAAAGAGGTAGTGGCGGGTGGATTCTCATCCTTCCTTTTCTTTTTCCCAAATAAAATCCAGATGATTTGTTAAGTCTTTGGTTTTTGGAGTCCTTGATAGGGTGGGCGTAGTTCTCAGTCTGCCCAGAACTTTAGGTGTCTTGACCCAAAACTACTCACTGCCCAGATTCAGTCGGAGAGACAATGGCAATGTCAGCTACTTTTCTAAACTTTTAGCATATATAGTCAGTTTTTCAATCCTTTGATATAGACACGTAAGGTAGATTCTACTGTGGTTGTATTATTTTAATTCTACTTTGCAGATGAAGACACCAGTACAGATTGGTTAAGTTATTTAAGTTCACACAGCTAGTAAGCAGAAAAGCTCAAAAGAATTAGGAAAGGTATAATTCTTGTGATCAGTGTGCATTTGCTGGAGGGATAAACAGTTAAATATCATTTACCAGTGGGATATAGGCGTGACTGGTTGTGGGATTTCGGCTGGACCTAGCAGAGTAGTAACAGACGGTATATAAGAGCTGTGTATGTGTACAGTAAGTTCTTCAGGGAGGAAGTTTGAAGTCTGGTGAGAAGTGCTGGTCTGAAGAGTTTCATGAAGACATCAGACTGTAGCTGATATTTGATTAAAGGGTAAGACTGACATGTTGGAAAAGGGGTCATCAGGAGAAATTAAAGTGTAAAGGTGCCGACGGAGGAATGTGCATGTGACATTTAGGGAACTAGTGAGTGAATAACATTCTTAGATTGACTTTTCATGAAGGAGAATAGTGAAGATAAGAAGAACAAGATTGTGAAAAGTCTCGGAATCTTGACTAAGGAAACTTTTCTGTTGTCAGTAGGAATCTTTGAATTTCTTTGCAAAAGGGTAATATTACCTAGTAATGAGGAATATTATTTGAAGGTCTGACTTCCACCTTGCTGTTTACGATCAGATGGATGAACCTCTGATTTCTGGGGAGATGGTGTTTGTAGAATGATGGACATTTGCTCAGTGCCTTGTCATTAATGTACAACATGCATACTAAGTATATATACTTTTAGGTACACTAAAATGGTAGATTTACATGATTCTGTTATCTTATACAGCATGGAAAAATACTTTTCTTTTGGATTACTGCAGTAATTTTTATATTGCAGAGAGTGGATCTTTCCTGCAGTTGCTGCTAGAAGGAAACTATAAAGCCATATTTTTAAATTCTGTGACTCAAAATATTTTTAATTCAACAATGACGGCTGAAGAAAAGATTGACAGCTATCTGGAGAAGCAGATAGTAACATTCCTGGATTACTCAGAAGATTTGGATAAAAAAGAAAGGTAGAATTTTATTTGAAATTTTCCTATGGAAAGAGATTCTGAATGCGTTTAATAGCACTGTGATAGTGTGGGGCACTGACTTTAGCAGTTGTTGAGAAATATGGCTTTGTGTTTACTCAGGACTCATCATGTACTAATAATCTATGTAAAAACTCTCTTCCAGAGAGCCATCCAGAATGAAAATGTAAAGTGGTGGCTCAGCGCCTGTGGCTCAAGCGGCTAAGACACCTGAGCTGGCGGGTTCGAATCCAGCCCAGGCCCACCAAATAACAATGACGGCTGCAACCAAAAAATAGGTAGGCATTGTGGCGGGCGCCTGTAGTCCCAGCTACTTGGGAGGCGGAGGCAGGAGAATCTCTTGAGCTCAGGAGTTGGAGGTTGCTGTGAGCTGTGATGCCACGGCACTCTACCCAGGGCGACAGCTTGAGGCTCTGTCTCAGAAAAAAAAAAAAAAAGAGAGCCAGAGGATTAGGAGTCAGTTTGGATAGAGGGTTTTTTTTTTTTCTTCCTGTTGGATAGGTAATGTGCTAATGTCATAGTAGCTGTTTTACTGGTAGCTGGGACTACAGGCTCCCGCCACAACGCCTAGCTGTTTTTTGGTTGCAGCCGTCATTGTTGTTTGGTGGGCCCTGGCTGGATTCGAACCTGCCAGCTCAGGTGTATGTGGCTGGCGCCTTAGACGCTTGAGCCACAGGTGCTGAGCTGGAAGATCCCACTTTTTATTTATTTATTTTTTTAAATCATTCATTTAATTTATTCATTTCTCCAACCAAATTTTATTTTATTATTATTTTTTTTTTGCATTCTTTGGCCAGGGCTGGGGTTGAACCCACCACCTCCCGTATATGGGGCCAGCGCCCTACTCCATTGAGCCACAGGCGCCGCCCCTCCCCCACTTTTTAAAAGTAAGAAAAATTAGGGCTGTGCCTGTGGCTCAAAGGAGTAGGGTGCCAGCCCCATATACCAGAGGTGGTGGGTTCAAACCCAGCCCTGGCCAAAACCTGCAAAAGAAAAAAAAGAAAAATTAGCTTGATGTGGTGATGTGTACCTGTAGAATAGTTTTATTAAAGTTTTTTTTTCTTTTTTTGAGACAGAGTCTCACTATGTCACCCAGGGTAGAGTGCTGTGGTGTCATAGCTCACAGCAACCTCAAACTCTTGGGCTTAAGCAATTCTCTTGCCTCAGTCTCCCAAGTAGCTCGGACTGCAGGTGCCCGCCACAACGCCCAGCTATTTTTGTTGCATTTGTAATTGTTGTTTAGCTGGCCCGGGCCAGGTTCAAACCCACACCCCCTGATGTATGTGGCTGGCGCTGTAACCACTGTGCTACGGGCACCGAGCCAGATTCATTGAAGTTTTAAGATATTGCTGCACGCCTTTTTTCACGAATTTCCTAACTTATGGTTGCAAATAGGTTCCTTTGTCACCTGTTTATTCTTTGCTGTGTTCTCAGTTTTATTGGCTGCCATAGGTAGCCAACTTAGGTGTGTATGCTTGCATTTTTATCTTTTCATTTTTTTATAAAGACAGGAGATCTTGCTATGTTATCCAGGCTGGTTCTTGAACTCCTGGCCTCAGCTTCCCAAAGTCATGGGATTACAGGAGTGAGCCATTGTAGGAGGCCTTGTTTAAGGAAGGGCCTTGGGGCTATGAGCAGAAAAGGGTGGATGTTTATACTTTGTCTTCAGATTGACACTGCAGTGTTCCCTGGCTTTGTTTGTTAGAGTTGAATCTCCATCTGTTTAGGTCTGAACCTAGAGTTTGGCAAGCTATGGCCGGTAGGCCAAAGTGGCTAAGAATGGTTTTTGCTTTTTTTTTTTTTTTTGAGACAAGGTCTTGTGTTGCCTGGGATTGAGTGCAGTTGTGTCATTGTAGACATTGCAACCTCAAACTCCTGGGCTTAAGCAATCCTTCTGTCTCCTCCTCCCAGGTGGATGGGTCTACAGGCATACCACCACATGTGGTTAATTTTTTATTTTTGTATAGGGGGTCTCACTGTGATGCCCAGACTAGCCTTGAACTCCTACGCTTAGAAGTGCCAGGATTATAGGCATGGGCCACCACATCCAGCTGGTTTTTACATTGTTAAATTGTTAGAAACAAACAAACATACACATTTGACATGGAAAGCCTAAAATACTTCGTATCTGTCCCTTTAGTAAAAGTTCGCCTACTCCTGTCTTAAACCAAAACAGAGTTGAAAAATAGAGGTTTGACTCAATTTCTAGGGTTCTTTTTTTCTTTTTTAGCAGATGGTGTTACAGGATCAGTAAAATGTTAACACCAACTTTTTTTTTTTTTTTTAGGTTTTTGGCCAGGGCTGGGTTTGAAACCAGCCACCTCTGGCATATGGGGCCAGTGCCTACTCCTTTGAGCCATAGGTGTTGCCCTAGCACCAACTTTTTATTGTTAATTTTCTTTGTGTAAAGTCAATTTTCCATGCTTCTGGCAGTGTCAGAGTTGTTAAATACAATGTAAGAAAAGTTACACATGCCTGATCAGGCCTGACTCAGTGCTGTATAAGAGAAATTTCTGTGATGATGGAAATGTTCTATTTCTGCACTGTTCAACACAGTGTATCTTTTTCTTAAAAAAAGTGTGCTTGAGATTATACAATGATAATGTTTCGTATTTATATCTTTAACCATTCTTATATGCAGACAGCAGCTGGTATTCCTGCTTGGTGTGGGTAGTCTGCAGCTTTTTGTTCAGACTAACTGGACGGGGCCTCTTGTTGATTTACCCCCTCAGGACTTTTTGCCATCTGTTTTGCTCCAGCATTTCAGTGAGGTAGGTCTCTTGAAAATGTCATATATAATTAATATTGTGTTATTTATTTGTTATGAACAGGTCTCAATTAGCTGGAGTTAGTAGTAGGTAGGAAGGAAACATGGCTTTATGGCTTGCACAAAACTACTAAAAATGCTTTTACACTGATCAGGTTTTCAGATATTTCTATATGTTCCATTGTCAGTCTCAGATTCCTGTTTACATGTTCTTCATTTTATGGAACTCAGTTAGCTGCTCTTTTTTTTTTTTTTTTTTTGAGACAGAATCTTACTATGTCACTCTTGGTAGAGTGCGGAGGCATCACACCTCACAGCAACCTCAAACTCTTGGGCTTAAGCTGTTCTCTTGCCTCAGCCTCCCAAGTAGCTGGGACTATAGGCGCCTGCTACAACACCAGACTATTTTTTTTTTTTTTTTTTGAGACAGAGCCTCAAGCTGTCGTCCTGGATAGAGTGCTATTGCATCACAGCTCACAGCAACCTCCAACTCTTGGGCTTAAGCGATTCTCTTGCCTCAGCCTCCCAAGTAGCTGGGACTACAGGCACCTGCCACACCACCCGACTATTTTTTGGTTGTAGTTGTCATTGTTGTTTGGCAGGCCTGAGCTGGATTCGAACCCGCCAGCTCTGGTGTATATGGCTGACACCTTAGCTGCTTGAGCTACAGGCGCTGAGCTCTATTTTTTTTTTTTTTTAAGAGATGAGGTCTCACTCTGGTCCAGGCTGGTCTTGAACTCATGAGCTCAGGGAATCCACCCGCCTTGGCCTCCCTGAGTGCTAGGGTTATAGGTGTGAGCCACCACTCCCAACCCTAACAAACACTTTCTTAAAGTACCTGGCACAACAGAGGGGCTCCCTAGTGAAAACAATTATTATTCATATGTGAAGGTAATATGGTTCTGTGTAAGTAGGTCGTCAATAGAATTTGAGTTCCTCAATAGAGATCGTCAATAGAATCTGAGTAAGAACTTTGATTTATCTAGCCATCTTTTTTTTTTTTTTTGCAGTTTTTGGCCAGGGCTGGGCTTGAACCCGCCACCTCCGGCATATGGGGCTGGTGCCTTACCACTTTGAGCCACAGGTGCCACCCTATCCAGCCATCTTGTTTATCTTGAGCATAGGTATCTAGCACTTAGCCTGGAAAAGAGCTCCTTAGCATCCAAAGCTTATGTCTCAGTAAGGACCCTACCTCTTTACTCTGTTCCCTGGAATAGAATTATTCCAGGAATAATTCCATGTGAACATGGAATAGAATTTTCGGAGATTGCTGTTTATAATTTGATAGTGGGATAGAAAGAGAAATATAAAAGCAGGCATAATGTGTAAAACAGAATATTTAGCTCTGTACGTATCACCTTAGTCATTGTATCTATTGCAATAAAATATTCGAAATTCATCATGCTGACTCTAAGTCATTATTATTGAAAGGTTAAAAGATCTTTTGTATCTTATATCTAAAAAGAATTTATAATTTACACTTTATAAGGATTTTCATCCAGAAAGGGGAGGGACCAAAGGATTATGGCATTAAAAGAGAAGAAAGTCAGTTATCTAGCAGTTTTCTTTCTTTCTTTCTTTCTTTTTAATTAAATCATAGCTGTGTATATTAATGCAATCATGGTACCATGCGCTGGTTTTATATACAATTTGAAATATTTTCATCACACTGGTTAACATAGCCTTCCTGGCATTTTCTTAGTTATTGTGTTAAGACATTTATATTCTACATTTAGTAAGTTTCACGTGTACCCTTGTAAGATGCACCGTAGGCGGTGATCCCACCAATTACCCTCTCTCCACCCATCCTATCCCTAGCAGTTTTCTTATGTGAACCACTTAGGTTCTGTTTCTAATTGTGTAAGAAACAGTTTCTGGTTTCTATGGCCAAATAGCATAGGTTTGAAATCCATGAAGCAGTCATAGTCATTTATACACATATAAGAAGCACTGATTGTGGTTTGACTGGTATGTGATTCACATGTATTATTGTCAATTTGCTCTTTCTAGATTTCAGGTATTCTATAGATGAGAAGACTAGAGCTCAGAGTGGTAAAAGAAATCTGTCAGAGGTCTTATAGATGTGGGATTAGAATTCACATTTTCTGATTGCAAATCTAGTACTTTCTCTGCTTTCTTAGGGTAGAAGCCTAAATTCAGGTAACCATTCAAAGCAGTACAGAAATCAGTTTTATGAGAAGTCCAGGCCATAATAGATATGTACTTCAACAAAGATTTGTGGAAACTAGATTTTGTCAAGGAAGACCTTCTAGATGCAAGTGGATCTTGAGCTCAATCCTGAAGCCTTTATTGGGAAGTAGCTAGGTGGAGAAGAGGAAGAATTGTGTTCCGGGTGCAATCACATGAGCAGATAGATAGAGAAGAGAGCAGCATGGTGTTTGTGGGAAGAGGATTCTTTTTAAACTTGGGTAACCAGTGAAAGATAAGACTTGCTGGGGGTGGGGGGTCCAACCAGAATATAGGAAACTTTAAGTCTTTGATTTTAACTTTTCTACTAGAAATACCTCAAACATTTGAAAGAGCATAGAAACATGTACAGTTTAAATAGTAAATCTCATTTGTACTAATACCATAGCTTGAGTATCAGAGGTGATGATAACCAGGCGGTGTGCCATATGGTATCTCCTGGTATGGTTTTTATTGTTTTGTTAAATTACTTGTTCTTTAAACACATATTTAGGGGTTTCATTTAGAAGAATGATCTGCGTATAACAGGTAGACATGTTTCTTGACTCAAGTGATTGGGATAGGATTCTTTTTCATAAAGGCATGGCTTATATCTTGTGCTTCACCAGTTTGGCTTCGACTTTAGGAAATAAGATTGTTACATCCATCTGAATTTGGAAGATGATTCAGTGAAGCTGCAAGTCCAGTTTGGCCACATTAGGCAGATTCTTCCGTTCTCAAGTCAGTATCTTCACTGTGCATTGCGTACTTCTGCCTGGGGTTCTCACAAGATTCCTTAGACTCATCATGTCCAAGACTGAACTCATGGTGAATGGAGTTCTCCAAACTGGATCCTCTCCGAGTGTCTGTATGCCACTTATGCACACCACTGTGCTGTAGTGCCAGTCAGAGGCTTGATATCATCTTGGCCCTGTATTGAGGCCCTCCTAATGCTTAGTGTAGCCCAGGGCCTTGCTGAGGGACAGGAAACAATAGGGAGATCTGTGGGGAAGCCGCATGGGGTGGCAAGGGGAACACTGATTTGGGAGTCAGGAAAAAGGAGCTTCACTTAACTTTTATGGATGTTTCCAAAACTAAGGCAAGTTATAAGCCAATCTGTGAGCCTGTGATGATTCTTCAATGCTAGCATTTTCTTGAGGTCTCTGTTCCTCTAACATTTGAGCAAATGGGTGGCCATCTGTCAGGGCAGGCTGGATTTGTAAATCTCTAAGGGTATCTGTAATGTTATAATTCTGTCCAATGCCAAGGCAGATTAATGTAATAGATTAATGTCTTTGCTTCAAAGGTGAATTAACTAGAAAATTGATGTATTGTTACAAGACATATAAATGTTATTATTTTTTTCAATTATATCATCTTGTTTACAAACTTTTTCAGGTCAGGGGACTGAATGCAGTTGTTTTGAGCCTGCTCACTCTAGATGGTGAATCAGTCTACAGCCTGACCCTGAACCCTATACTACTGCTGTTGGCACGTATTATCCTAGTGAATGTAAGGCATAAACTGACTGCTGATCAGGTAAGGCAAGAGAAGGATCCGTGAGATTTATACCCAGGTGAGGCTTTTGTACTTATTAACACCAGACTGTGAGTGTGATGCTGACAGTGTCTTGGTGTGTATATATATATATATATATATATATATATATATATTTCAGTCTTATTCTAGGTATTTAATTTTAAGATCTATTGAAAATAAGTACCGTATATACTCAAGTATAAGCTGAGTTTTTCCGGCACAAAATTTGTGCTGAGTTCGGGTTTTTTGGCACAAATTTTGTGCCAAAAAAACTCGGCTTATACTCGAGTATATACGGTAAAACATTTTCTTCCCTGATAAGACCAATCTAATACAAAATGAAATTACATTGATTCTCTTTAGTAGGATTTTTGTACGTGTGTGTATATGTATAAACATTCATCCTCAGAGTCTTAAATGTAGATTTAAAAGCATCTCTCACAGTTTTTATGAATTTCATGTAAGGATAATGAGCAATGACCAAAATGCAATGGCTTCTGTCCTACCTTGTTTTGTTGTTTTGGGTGGTTGGATTTAATAGAGCGTTTTTTTGAATATCTGTTAAATGATTTCTTTATGTAAACTAGTGAGGAGAAATATTTACACTCACAGAAAACTGATATGCAACAGGCGGTGACCAAAGCCACAAGAAAGGAAAGATAGAGTAGGCATTTAATGTACCATTAATTGTGTACATGGTTTTGTTAGAAGTGATTTAATTTTTTTTGTATAATTAACAAGGTACATGCAGTTGATTCTTGTTAGAAAAAATGTTTACTGACAAATATTATTTTCTACTATAAAAGTCATTGTAGAGGTATTGTATAAATATAAAAGAGGTCATCGTAATATTTGCCTTTGCAAAAAATAAAAGGTAAAAAGGGTCTTTGTTCAGTGGAGGTTGTGGCAGTGCGGTGTGTGGTCTCTCTTGTAACTGTTTGGCTCTGCCTCATGGCAGTGTGAAAACCCGGTAAGCTGAATTTGGATCCACAGACTGTACCTTGCTGACTCCTGCATTGATTATTGCAACTTGGTTTGATATAGCGCCTGTAGTATCAGAAATAGTAAATCAAAATTTTATGTGAAATATTCCAGTTTTTAAATGTCGGCTGAAGATTTTTAAGAAGCTCAATATTTCTTTCTTTTTCCCGTTTATTTTTTATTTGTATATATTTGTGGAGTACAAATGCATTTTGTTATTGATGTATTGCACTGTGAAGTCAGGGCTTTCAGTGCATGCCTCATATCTCCATAGATCTGGAGATGTTCTAGGTAGACTTGGTCTATACTATGTAAGGGGTTCCTTTCTTAGGATTTTTTTTTTTTTTTTTATTAAATCATAGCTGTGTACATAGATATCATCATGGGGCATCATACACTAGCTTCATAGACCATTTGGCACATTTTCATCACACTGGTTAACATAGCCTTCCTGGCATTTTCTTAGTTATTGTGCTAAGACATTTACATTCCACATTTACTAAGTTTCACATATACCCTTTTAAGATGCACCACAGGTGTACTCCCACCACTCACCCTCCCTCTGCCTACCTCCCACCTCTCACCCCTCTCTTTCCCCCTACCCCCTATTCTTATGTTATAACTGGGTTATAGCTTTCATGTGAAAGCCCTAAATTAGTTTCATAGTAGAGCTGAGTACATTGGGAGTACTTTTTCTTCCATTCTTGAGATACTTTACTAAGAAGAATATGTTCCAGCTCCATCCATGTAAACATGAAAGAGGTAAAGTCTCCCATCTTTCTTTAAGGTTGCATAATATTCCATGGTGTACATATACCACAATTTATTAATCCATTTGTGGATTGATGGGCACATGGGCTTTGTCCATGACTTAGCAATTGTGAATAGGACTGCAATAAACATTCTGGTACAAATATCTTAGTTATGATATGATTTTTGGTTTTCTGGGTATATGCCCGATAGAGAAATTACAGGATTGAATGGCAGATCTATTTTTAGATCTCTAAGTGTTTTTCATATATCTTTCCAAAAGAAATGTATTAATTTGCATTCCCACCAGCAGTGCAAAAGTGTTCCCTTTTCTCCACATCCTTGCCAACATCTCTCATCTTGGGAATTGTGATATAGGCTAGTCTCACTGGAGTTAGATGGTATCTCAAAGTTGTTTTGATTTGCATTTCTCTGATGATTAAAGATGATGAGCATTTTTTCATATGTCTGAAGGCCGCGTGCCTGTCTTCAAGAAATTTCTCTTCAAATCCCTTGCCCAGCCTGCGATGGGATCCCTTGTTCTTTTCTTGCTAATGCGTTTGAATTCTCTGTGGATTCTGGTTATTAAACCTTTGTCGGAGACATAACCTGCAAATATCTTCTCCCATTCTGAGGGCTGTTAGCTTGCTTTACTTACTGTGTTCTTGGCTGTGCAGAAGATTTTTAGTGTGACCAAGTCCCAGTAGTGTATTTTTGAAGCTGCTTCAATTGCCCGGGGTGGTCCTCCTCATAAAATGGTCACCCAGACTGATTTCTTCAAGGGTTTTCCCTGCACTCTCCTTTAGTATTTTTATAGTTTAATGTCTTAAGTTTAAATATTTAATCCAGTGAGAGTCTATCTTAGTTAACGGTGAAAGGTGTGGGTCCAGTTTCAGTCTTCTGCAGGTTGCCAGCCAGTTCAC
>CAUYPK010129589.1:0-22758 GCA_963574355.1 Loris lydekkerianus | reverse complement strand
CCCACCCCCCCCCCCCCCCCCCCCACCCACACCCCCCCACACCACCCCCCACCCCACACACACCCCCCCACCCACCCCACAACCACCCCCACCCACCACCCCCCACCCCCCCCACCCCCACCCCCCCCCACCCCACCACCCCACTCCCCCCCCCCCCACCCCCCCCCCCCCCCCCCCAAAAACCTCCAAACAAAAAAAAAAAACTGGAGTGGAGTAAGTTATTTACAGCATCGTTTCCCAGCCAGCATTTAAACCAAGTCAGAATTCTTAAGCACTGACACCCCCTGACCCCCGACTGCTTTGTTTGTTTTTAGAGAGTGTATCATTTTGTCACCCTTGGTAGAGTGCTATGGCGTCACAGCTCACGGCAACCTCCAACTCCTGGGCTTAGGCGATTCTCTTGTCTCAGCCTCCCAAGTAACTGGGACTACAGATGCCCACCACAATGCCCAGCTATTCCCAACAGCTTTACAAACAATTTATACTTCTTCCTTTACATTTTTCTGTATTTTCTGAATTACTTAAAATGAGTCATAATGTTTATAATCAGAAAAACAATCAAAAAGTCTATTTTTTTTGGCTCGGCGCCTGTGGCTCAAGCAGCTAAGACACCAGCCACATACACCTGAGCTGGCAGGTTTGAATCCAGCCCAAGCCCACCAAACAACAATGATGGCTGCAACCAAAACATAGCTGGGCGTTGTGCCAGGCACCTGTAATCCCAGCTACTTGGGAAGCGAAGGCAGGAGAATCACTTGAGCCCAGGAGTTGGAGGTTGCTGTGAGCTGTGATGCCACGGCATTCTACCCAAGGTGACAGCTTGAGACTCTGTCTCAAAAAAAATCTAGGCAGTGGAAGCCAAATTTCCTAATAGTAGGGATTTCCAAAAACATAAATACACCTGTTTTACTGAGTACTAATAACTTTAAATAAAGGCAAAATATTAAGATTGAATTATCAAAAATGAAAATAAACTGGTCCAAAGGCACTGACCCACCTCAGTTATTGTTCAGTCAGTTACAGACTGAACCTCTTATTCTGCTCCCTCCTCCCTTATTACTGCACTTGACTAGTCTTAAAAAAAAAAAAAAAAAAAAAAAGTAAATAAATAAAAATGAAAATAATTTAATAAAAATAAATAAATAATGAAAGGAATTCCCTAAACAATAGATTTACTTGTTGCTTTCCTATACAAAAGTTGATGGCACAATATAACTATCCAAACATATTTGAATACATTTTCAGAGAAAAAGTGATATTTTGCAAATCATATGCAAAATAATATAGAACCAAAATTATTGGGTATTCAGATATTTTTATCTCCTTAAATTATTTAATGTTCAATACCACATAATAATAGGCTAAATTCAATAGGAATAGTTTTTGGCCACAACAATTGACACATACATACACATGTATCTGACTGGAAAAATAAGGATTTACAAACAACTAGAAAAATGAAAACAGACACGCCCCCCCCAAAAAAAAAAAATACTGCCTATAGGAAAAGTAAGTACGGTATGAGGTGGTTCTTAGACAATAAAAAAAAAGTACAGCAAAACTGAGTGTATGTACAGTTTGCTACCAGTTAATCATTTTGCCTAATAGAGACTACCCTCGAGTATGTTAGTAACCAATTTTATAA
The DNA here is from genome assembly GCA_963574355.1 of Loris lydekkerianus. Lineage (NCBI taxonomy): Eukaryota > Metazoa > Chordata > Mammalia > Primates > Lorisidae > Loris > Loris lydekkerianus. Next base: position 21,113 of record CAUYPK010129589.1, on the reverse strand, counting down.
AACAAAAGCTATATTCCCAGCCGGGCGCAGTGGCTCAGGCATATAATCCTAGTACTCCGGAAGGCTGAGGGGGGGGAAATTGCCTGAGCTCACAAATTAGAGACCAAAGTAAGCCAGAGGGAGATCTGTCTCTAAAAACAGCCTGGAGTTGTGGCTTCTGATGGGCACCTGTAGTGCCAGCTACTTGGGAGGCTGAGGCAAGAGAATTGCTTGAGCCCAAGAGTTTGAGTTTGCTATAAGCCTATGATGCCAGGGCACTCTACCAAAGGCGACAAATGTAGACGTATCAAAAAAAAAAAAAAAAAAAAAAAAAAAACTACATTCCCAATAGAATACACAATGGTTTTAAGATCTGTAAAAAAGAAAAATCACCCAGATTTGTAAGTGCTAAATTTGTAAGGCTCAAACCTTAATTTTATAATATCAATTCAAAATAATCCACAAAGGTCAAGCTGCAATTCTGGCTTATATCAGACACAGTTCATTTCAAATATGAGAACAACTTAAGTAAAGAAAATGAAATAATTTTTCCTTACTTGAAAACTTCTTTGGTGAGAGACTGGTCCAGAGTTTCAAACAAAAAATAAGAAACTATGTGAAAAGCATCACGGTTCACCTTGTCAAACATGTTCCTAGTGATTAAAAACATAAAAGAAATAGGAAAAGAAAAAGATTAATGAACTAAATTATTATCAAAAGCTGTGTGAGAATCTGAAACAAATTAGTATTTTCTCATACCTTTTTTTTTTTCTTTTACAGGGGTTGAGCCTAACTTCCCACTTGTTGCTAGGAAAGCTGAGCAGAGAAAAGGAAGCCTACTCTCACAGCAGTAATTTTTCATTCTCTTCAAGTGATCAAGGCAAATTAACTTTTCACATTCACATATATTTTATAGACAATTAAAAAAACATACAATTAGCTTTTTTCTAATTTTGAAAATACAAATACAAAAAAAGCAAACTGCCAGAACTTCCTTTAGTACAATGGAAACATTCAATAGGAAGGGAAGAATAATCTAATTAGGTGGATAGAGAACCAGGCCTGATACCAACCAGTATTTACTGAATAACAATAAAAATAGCTAAAATTTACTGAGTTTATTTTCCAACCATTATTTTAAGCCTTTTATAGGCAGTAAACTCATCTAATCTTTACGTGTACTGTTATCTGCTTCAATATGGTTTGTTTTACTTAATCCTAATGACACTACACAGTAGTTTGATTATCCTCATTATACAGATGAGGAAACTTAAAATATAAAGAAGTTAGATAGCACTCCGGGAGGCCTCTGAGGCAGGTGGACTGCCTAAGCTCACAGGTTTGAGACCAGACCGAGCAAGAGCAAGACCCCCTCTAAAAAATAGCCAGGCGTCTGTAGTGTGGCGGGCGTCTGTAGTCCCAGCTACTAGGGAGGCAAGAGGCAAGAGAATCACTTAAGCCCAAGACTTTAAGGTTGCATTGAGCTATGACGTCACAGCACTCTACAGAGGGTGACAAAGTGAGACTGTCTCAAAAAAAAAACAAAAAAAGATCATTTACCCAAAATCATATAACCACAAAGTGGAAAAGCTTAAAAAGTGTCACCTAACCACAATCCAGGATCTTTACTGTTAGATTGTATTCCCAGAATCATCCTTATGATGTAATTCTAGCAAATCCCTTGAGAATTTGTATTGTTCCAGGCCAGGCATGGTGGCTCATGCCTATAATCCTAGTACTCTGGGAGGCCAAGTTAGGTGGATTGCTTGATCTCACAAGTTTAAGACCAGCCAGAATAAGTAGAGACTCAGTCTCTACTAAAATCAGAAAAACTGAGGCAAGAGGATCGCTCAAGCCCAAGAGGTGGAGGTTGCTGTGAGCTATTATCATAGCACTCTACCCAGGGTGACAGTTTGAGACTCTGTCTCAAAAAAAAAAAAAAAAAGTTGTAATGAGGTTATTAAAGATTTGTTAGCCAGGTGCAGTGGCTCATGCCTGTAATCCTAGCACTCTGGAAGGCCAAAGCTGGTGGTTTGCCTGAGCTCACAAGTTCAAGACCCGCCTAAACAAAAGCAAGACCCTATCTCTACTAAAAAAAGAGAAACACTGAGGCAGGCTGGGCGCAGTGATTCACACCTTGTAATCCTAGCATTCTGGGAGGCCGAGGCGGTGGATCGCTTGAGCTCACCAATTTGAGACGAGCCTGAGCAAAAGTGAGACCCCGTCTCTACTAAAATAGAAAAACTGAGGCAAGAGGATTGCTTGAGCCCAAGAGGTGGAGGTTGCTGTGAGCTATGACACCACCGCACTCTATCCAGGGCAACAGCTTGAGACTTTGTCTCAAGAATAATAAAATAATAATAATAATTTATTGTATATTACAAAATAGCTAGGAAACTGTGGCCAGGCATGGTGGCTTACACCAATAACACCAGCATTTTGGGAGGCTAAGGCAGCAGGATTGCTTGAGGCCATAAGCTCAAAACTAGCCCAGAGCTTATGGCCTCAGGGCAACTGAGACCCTGTTTCTACAAAAAAATTTAAAAATTAGCTAGGCATGTGGCTCAGGCCTGTAGTTCTAGCTACTCAGGAGCTATGACAGAAGGATCACCTGAGCCCAGGATTTAAAGGTTGCAGTGAGTTTTGATCCTGCCAGTTCACTAGGGAGCAAAGCACAGAGTATATGTTTTATAAAAATGTTTTTTAATAATAATTAAATAATTGTTTAAATAAATAATTAAAAATGTTTTTTAATAATAATTAAAAAGAAAAAATAAATTGTAACATTCCCAACCAAAAAAAAAGATAAATATCTGAGGTGATAAATATCCCCATTATCCTGATTTGATCATTACACATTATGAACATGTAATGTATATATAATATCAAAACAGCACACAAACCTCAAAATTACAAACTATGATATATCAATAAAAGAAGAAACAAAACAAAAAACAAGAAGTCTGAACTCAGGGGCTCACGCCTATAATCCTGGCACTCTGGGAAACTGAGCCAGGTGGATTGCTTGAGCTCAGTTCAAGAGACCAGCCTAAGCAAGAACCACACCCAGTCCCTAAAAATAGTCTGGTGTTGTGGTAGGCACCTGTAGTCCCAGCTACTTTTGGGGTTTTTTTTTTTTTTTTTGGCTTTTTTATTTTATTTTGTTGCTTACTTTTTATTTCTTTACTTTTTGTTGTTGTTGTTGAGACAGGGTCCCACCCTATGCCCCTGAGCAGAGCGCAGTGGCCTGGTAGCTCACCGCAACCTCAGCAACCTCAGACTCGGGCTGCAGGCACCCCACTGCCTCAACCTCCGAAGCCGCTGGAATTACAGGCCCTCAGCGTGGCACCCGGCTGGGTTTTTCCATTTTTTTCATTAGTCAGGGTCTCACTGTCGCTCAGGCGAGTCGCGAACTCCTGAGCTCAAGCAATTCTCCCTCCCCAGCCTCTCACAGTGCTGGGATTACAGGTGTGAGGCACCGTGCCCGGCGTTCCAGCTACTTTTGAGGCTGAGGCAAGAGGATCACTTCAGCCCAAGAAATTTCTCTTTTTTTCTTTTGAGACAGAGTCTCACTTTGTCACCCTTGGTAGAATGCTGAGGCATCACAGCTCATAGCAACCTCAAACTCTGGGCTCAAGTGATTGTCTTGCCTCAGCCTCCAAGTAGCTGCAACTACATGCGCCTGCCACAATGCCCGGCTGTTTGTTTTGTTTTTGTTTGTTTTTTTTTTTTTGGGGGGGGTGCAGTTTTTGGCTGGGGCTGGGTTTGAACCATGCCCTGCTGTTTTTAGAGACCAGGTCTCACTCTTGCTCAGGCTGGTCTCAAACCTGTGAGCTCAGGCAATCCACCCGCCTTGGCCTCCCAGAGTGCTAGGATTACAGGCCTGAGCCCAAGAATGTGAGGTTGCTATGACACCATGGCACTCTATGGAAGACAACAAAATAAGACTGTCTCAAAAGAAAAAAAAATGACTAAATAAAGATGATTGATCTCTCCCAATAACCTAATGAAATGACGCTAAAGACATGGGGCAAAACATCTACTGACAGTGTTAAAAAAAGAAAAACTACCATCACTAAACTAGAACTTGACAGATTTTAACAAATTTTCCAAAGGCAAAAAGCAAACTCCAATTGTATTGATAGAGAAACCACAAGAGAATACTAACAGTGTCAAAACCCCAGAGAGATGGAAGCAGTGGCAATGAGAGCCATTCTCAATGGAGCCCGGAAGAAGTGTCAAGTAGGCTCCAAACCTGTAGCACAGTGGTTACGGCCCCAGCCACATACGTCAAGCCTGGAGGGGTCGAACCTGACTTGGGCCAGTTAAAGCAACAATGACAACTGCAACAAAAAATAAATAACTAAAAAAAAAATGTATACATATATATATATATAGAAAGAGAGAGAGAGAGAGAGAGCGCCAGGTGTTGTGGTGGGCGCCTGCAGAACCAGCTACTTTGCTTAAGCCCAAGAGTTGGAGGTTGCTGTGAGCTGTGACACCACAGCATTCTACCCAGGGCGATGTAGAGAGACTGTCTCAAAAAAAAAAAAAGTGTCAAGTAAACTTCTAAGACAGTCTAGAGAAAATGAGACTGCCCTGAGGCAGCAGAGCAGTGCTGAAATAAACAATAAACACATCATAACCTGATAAATGCTATCTGCTGGCAGTTACTATTTAGAATAGCTTTTAGACAAAGCACTTCATAGGATAATAGTAGTAACTTCTGAAAAAGTTCCAAACAAAACTAAAATACAGCTCCTCTAAACCTTGACAGTAAAAGTTACAATACAGCTGAAAAAAGTCGAGAGGGAAAAGGTAGAGGAAAAGAAAATCTTACAACTAGAGTCATCATTCATTGTAAGATTTCATTGTGAAATAATAAAGTTGGGAATCAAATGATACTTTTGAGATTGAAGAAAAATTGAAATTATATAATTCACAAAAATCAAACAGATCAAGAATATTAGATGACCAATGTAACCCAAACTCCTCTTGGCCTACGGTAGAGAAGACAACAAATGTCGTCCAAAGTTAAAAAGTTAAGACATAGAAACATAAAGTATTCAGATTTATGGCCATAACCTTAACAGAAGTGGCAAAAAGTAAGAAAAACGCTTTTACTTTTCATGCATTTCATTTAAAAGGCATCATTACTTAAATATCCCTTTCTATTGTTTTTTACTAATTGTGGCATGCCTTAGTTTCCTACCTCAAAAAGTAAAAATTATAAACAACTTTCAAAGGCTCCTTAAGACCGCAAGGTGTTTGCACGAATGGTTCCCATGCCCTTCCACTACCAACTCGCCACCCCCTCGCTCCACTACTTCACAGACCACCCCTATTAAGCTGACCTTCCAGTTTTGCCCCAACTAAAGACTCTCCAGCAAAGCATTTCTGGCAATGTTCGTAGTTGATACTGACTGCTTGCCACCACGCAGACGGCAACTGTGAACCAATGGCTTTAAAGCCAGCGCCTGGGATGGCGCCTGTAGCCAAAGCGGCTTAGGCGCCAGCCACACACACCAGAGCTGGGGGGTTCCAATCCGGCCCGGGCCTGTCAAACAACTACAACTACAACCCAAAAATACCCAGGCGTTGTGGTGGGCGTCTGTAGTCCCAGCTACTTGGGAAGCTGAGGCAAGAGAATCGCTTAAGCCCAGGAGTTGGAGGTTGCTGTGAGCTGTGATGCCACACTCTACCCAAGGCGATAGCTTGAGGCTCTGTCTCAAAAAAAGAAAGGAAAGAAAGAAAGAAGCCAGCGCCTGGTACACAGTAATCGCTCAACTATTTATTAATCAATCGGCCAGGTCTGCAGAAGGGCGGGTCACCCCACGTATCTCAGCTCCGGCTCCCTTGTCCCACCTGCCCCAGCCTCCTTACACTCCAAGGTGCGTGTACGACACAATCTTTCCGCTGGCAATGGTCGCCGGACCTGGCTCGAAGTTGAGCGCCTGCAGATATATCCAGAGATGATGCTTCTCGAAAGAGGTGACCCAGGCCGATGTCATCCTCGCGGTAGGCACAATTGACTGCAAAGAAAGAAAGAGCGCGCCCAAGCGACTCTTGAGGGCCCTCAAGATCCCTCCCTACAGACAGCCTAAGGTCGCGGCGGTCCGTCGTCCATTGCCGCCCACTACTTCCCTCTTCCCTGGAGCCATTTCGTCTCAAAAGGCTATAAAGTCTCCGGGAAATGTAAGTCTAACGGTAGCCCGGCCACAGCCGCCTAAACTAAGACACCAGAAACCGAGACTCCCGCGCTTAAGGAAGAGCAGTATGCGCCTGCGCCGCCAGGCTTCCGGGAAAGGAGGGACTTCCCGGAGGACTACAACTCCCGCCAAGCTTTGAACTTTCCTGCGTCCCTTCCCGTCACACCCAGCCTAGGAACTACAAGACCCATAGTGCATGGCGCAGCTAGCGACCTTTTTCTGCCTTGCATACCGCTGTCTTGCCGCGATCCTCGAGCGTTAGGATTCCGCAGTTCAGTGCTTAGGGTATCTTGTGCTTGTTTATGATAGTTGTTTGGTGGAGTACGGTGGCTCGGTGTCGTAGAAAAAGCACTAGGTTCCATCCTCAACTATTGTAACTAGCTGTGTAACCCTAACCAAGCCTCTGAGCCTCAGTTTTATTGATATTATTGGCAAACTCTCATATGCGTCATACGCTGAATAATTCTGCACTCACTGAAATCTGTTTATCTCCTAAGCATACAGCTTTCCCCTGCAGTCTGCAATTGATGGCTGTTTTTTTGTTTCTTTGGGGGTGGGGGGGTTGTTTGTTTTGTTTTGTTTTTTTAGACAGAGTCTCACTTTGTCACCCTTGGTAGCATGCCTGGCATCATAGCTCCACAGCAACCTCAAACTCCTGGGCTCAAGCGATTTTCTTGGCTCAGCCTCCCACGAAGCTGGGACTACAATTGCCTGCCACAACGCCCGGCTATTTAGAGATGGGGTTGGGGTCTCCCTGTTGCTCAGGCTGTTCTGGAACTGTGAGCTCAGGCAATCCACCTGCTTCGGCCTCCCAAAGTGCTAGGATTACAGCCGTGAGCTACCACGCCAGCCTGATGGCTGTTTTCTGTCTCAAACTCCATATGCAGCAGGGCCGAGAAGTGAGTTGGACATCCTACTTATTTTTCATTGACACCTCTTAACAATTATTGCCTCCTGCCTCTTTCAAACCGCTAGTCTTTTTAAAATTAATGCTGCCACCCATAACTCTTCCTTGTGGAGGTCATCCATAATATCTCTGAGTGACTAGGCTTCATTCTGAGAAGATTTAGCACTTAATTCCCTCTATCTTGTACATTGTTTCTAGGATAATTTTTGGTGATTTCAATAGTCGGGTACTTGACCTTTCCAGTACCCTGGCCTCTTGCTTCATTGACCTCCTCTCCAATAATCTTGTCTTCTCAGCAACCCATTCTCATGTTACATAACCCTTGACTTGTCTTTATCAATTATGGCAACCTCTTCATAATCTCAAATTCAGCCACTGCCTTGTAACTTGCTAGCTCAATCCCTCTATGTCTCCTTATTCCAACAGTGGTTAGACCACCGGAACTTCTAATCCTTTTGTCTCGTCACTGTGTCTTACTCCCTTCACATCCACATCATTATAATCATTAACTTGAACACATCATCAGATCCTTGGCCCTTTTTTCTCTTTGCCAGATTTACCTGGCAAATCCCCGATTCCTATTAAATTCAATTATTTTGCCTGGAACTGGCTCTACAAGCAAAAATTAATGGTGCTCAGTAGTGTTTTAGTTCCCTCATATTTCTTTTTTTTTTTTTTTTTTTCTTTGCAGTTTTTGGCCAGGGCCATGTTTGAACTTGCCACCTCTGGTATATGGAGCCAGCGCCCTACTCCTTTGAGCCACAGGTGCCACCTAGTTCCCTTATATTTCAAATAAATTTTCACCATTCTTATTACTAGGGAAACAGGCTTGAATTGACAGGTCTATAACACTGTTAGTACCAGTAGCCTAGCAGCTGCTATCACAATAATAGAATAGACAGCTCTCAGGAAAAATTGCTGACCAGAATTTTGTAACTTTGTTGTTGTAGCTGTTTTTCTTTTTAAGACAGAGTCTCCGCTCAGCGCCTGTGCCTTAGTGGTTAAGGTGCTGGACACATACACTGGGGCTGACAGGTTTGAACCCGTCCCAGGCATGCTAAACAACAATGACAACTACAACAGCAACAACAACAACAATAAAATAGCTGGGTGTTGCGGCAGGCACTTGTAGTCCCAGCAACTAGGGAGGCTGAGGCAAGAGAATCCCTTAAGCCCACGAGTTGGAGGTTGCTGCAAGCTGTGTCTTTTTGAGGCAGAGTTTCATTTATATAGTGGAGTACTATAACATCACAGCTCACAGCAACCTCAAACTCTTGGACTCAAGTGACCCTCCTGCCTCGGCCTCCCAAGTAGCTGGGACTACAGGCACCTGCCACAGCGCCTGACTAGTTTTTCTATTTTTAGTAAAGATGGTGTCTCACTCCTTTTTTTTTTTTTTTGAGACAGAGCCTCAAGCTGTCGCCCTAGGTAGAGTGCGATGGGATCATAGCTCACAGCAACCTCAAACTCTTGGGCTTAAGTGATTCTCTTGCCTCAGCCTCCCAAGTAGCTGGGACTACAGGCACCCAGAACCCCCCCGGGCTATTTTTTTTTTTTTTTTTTTTAGAGACAGCGTCTCTTGCTTCTTTATGCTGGTCTCAAACTCATGAGCTCAAGCCATCCACCTGCCTCGGCCTCCCAGAGTGCTGGGATTACAGGCATGAGCCACCACCCTGGCTGTCCTTGATTCTTAATTAGTAGATGCTTCCAGTAAAGAACTTTTATCAACAATTTACTAGCCAGTCTATGTCTTCGCCAGTATACTTTTCCTTCTCTCTTACTAATTCAGGTGACCCCGGTATGTATACTTAAGACCAGTCATTCCCCTCATCCTATAAATCACATTCCTTTCTCCTGTTCAGGAGTTTATTCCAGCATTTGTCCTCTACTCTCTTCTGCATCGTCAGTTCTTTCCATCAGTGTATAAAGATGCTATAATATAAACCTTCCACTGTTTAAAAAAATAATCCTTTCACCCCAATACCTTTCTAACTACCCCCACACACACATTTCTCTTTATGTCAAAACTTCTCCAAAAAGTAACCTATACCCACCTCACCATTGATGGTAACTTGTCAAGGCCACTTCTATCAATTAGTGTTCTTTTAGCTGCAAACAGCAAAAATGACTCTACAGTTTTACTATATGGGTATTGTGTAGCATAAAAGATGGAAAGGCTGGGCGGTGCCTGTGGCTCAATGAGTAGGGCCCTGGCCCCATATACCGAGGGTGGTGGGTTCAAACACGGCCCCGGCCAAACTGCAATAAAAAAATAGCTGGGCGTTGTGGCGGGCACCTGTAGTCCTAGCTACTCGGGAGGCTGAGGCAGGAGAATTGCCTAAGCCCAGGAGTTGGAGGTTGCTGTGAGCCATGTAATGCCACAGCACTCTACCCAGGGCAATTAAAAAAAAAAAAAAAAATATATATATATATATATATATATATATATATATATGTAAAATATATATATATATAAAATATATATATGTAAAATATATATATATAAAATATATATATTAAATATATATATATATATATATATAGAGAGAGAGAGAGAGAGAGAGAGAGAGAGAGATAGAGAGAGAGAGAGAGATAAAGGCCAAAAGAATAAGGCTCAAGAAAGGGCAAGCCTATGTGTCAATATACTCAAGATTTATGTCCCAGCCCAGCCACTTTACCTTCTATCTATCTATCTATCTATCTATCTATCTATATATATATATATATATATATATATATTTTTTTTTTTTTTATTTATTTTTTTTTTTTTGAGACAGAACCTCAAGCTGTTGCCCTAGGTAGAGTAAGTGGCATCACAGCTCACAGCAACCTCTAACTCCTGGGCTCAGCAATTCTCCTGCCTCCACCTCCCAAGTAGCTGGGACTACAGGTGCCCGCCACAATACCTGGCTATTTCTTGATTGTAGCAGTCATTGTTGTTTGGTGGGCCAGGGCTGGATTTGAACCTGCCATCTCAGGTGTATGTGGCTGGCACGTTAGCCACTTGAGCCACAGGCACCAAGTCCAATTTACCTTCTTCATATAGCTTAATAAATTATTACAAGGTGGGGGCCAGGCACTATGACTGACGCCTGTAATCCTAGCACTCTAGGAGGCCAAGGCAGGTGGATTGCCTAAGCTCACAGGTTCAACATCAGCCTGAGCCAGAGTGAGACCCCATCTCTAAAAGTAGCCAGGCGTTGTGGGTGCCTGTAAATTCCAGCTACTTGGAAGGCTGAGGCAAGAGGGTGGCTTAAGCCTGAGAGTTGAGGTTGCTATGAGCTATGATGCCACAACACTCTACCAGGGGTGACAAAGTGAGCCACATTATCCAGCCATCCATATGCAATTTTGTAGACATAAATAATGATATATAAATATCTCATTATGAACTCATAAATTTAAGCATACTATGGGGTTCAATCTATTACAGTTATTATTATTATAGAGCAGGGGTGTCCAACCTTTTTTCTTTTCTGCTGTACAGTGGAAACATAAGAGTTATGTTGCCACACATTACACAAATTCTAAGAAAACCTGATTACAAAAAAAAAAAAAAAGGAAAAAAAAGAAATCTGGCTCAGCGCCTATGGCTCAAGCAGCTAAGGCGCCAGCCACATACACCTGAGGTGGCAGGTTCGAATCCAGCCCAGGCCCGCTAAACAACAATGATGGCTTCAACCAAAAAATAGCCAGGCATTGTGGCAGGCGCCTGTAATCCCAGCTAGTCGGGAGGCAGATGCAGGAGAATCGCTTGAGTCCAGGAGTTGGAGGTTGCTGTGAGCTGTGATGCTATGGCACTCTACCCAGGATGACAGCTTGAGGCCCTGTCTCAAAAAAAAAAAAAAAAAATCTATGTACACTTTTCATGATATCCAACAACACAGATAAGCAAAAAAAAGTCCTCACAAAATCAACATGCAGCCCACAGGTTAGGCACTCCTGTGATAGAGTTTCAAGTTGTTCAATTTTGGCCAATGGGAATCTGTTCACATTGGCAGCCTTGTGATCCAAAGCAAGAACTTCAGGGTTTATTTTGTACATTTCCTGCCTCTGTTCCGGAATCAGCCATTTCTTAAGAAGCCCTGGTGAGAGATGGTATCTCAAGACTATAGTCCAGGCATTGGGCTACGAGCATTTCTTCTACAATTTACTTATTTAACTAATATTTATTTAATGCAGCTGTGTGTGTCAGGCATGCGCTTTCCATAGATGTTAATTATTTAATCTTTAGAGCAAAACTAGTACTATTATACAAATCTAGTACTATTATACAAATAAGAAAATTTAGGCACAAAGATATTAAGTAACTTGCTCAAGATCAGTTAGTGCCTGTAATCCTAGCACTCTGGGAGGCTGAAGCGGGTGGATTACCTGAGCTCACAGATTTGAGACCAGCCTGAGCAAGAGCAAGACCCCGTCTCTAAAAAACAGCCAGGCATTGTGGCAGGTGTCTGTAGTCCAGCTATTCGAGAGGCTGAGGCAAGAGAATCACTTGAGCCCAAGAGTTTGAGTTTGCTGTGAGCTATGATGCTACAGCACTCTACCAGGGGCAACAAAATAAGACTCTGTCTCAAAAAATAAAAAAGATCATAGTTAGTAAACAACAGGGAAGGATTGGAACCCAGAGGCTAAACCCTTACCCATCATGCTGTATGCTTCCTTTCAGTTGACCTGCTTTGGGGGCAACTGAGAAACCTCACCCAGCAGACCCACCGAAACCCCCCAAAGATACAAGTATGCTGTCACCTCAAGAAGGATGAGTGAATTATGGGAGAATAAAAGACAACAAATGTGCACTACATAAATGAAAAAAGAAGTCACTAATTCAAGATTGTACAGTCCAATTTTTATTATAGATATTTCAGCAATTAAACTTTGAAGAATTATATGAAATCATAGGACACAGAAATAGGATCTCATATAAAAGTTTAGATCAATTGGAGTTTCATTGCAATTAAGAGTTCAAAAAATAGATTAACACTCCATAAAGCCACAGCAATAAAAACATGAGCAAACTATGAAGTTTAATGTGATGCAAATTACATATCCAAAGGAGTATTCTTTTGTTAGTTACTCAATATTTTGCCCTGAGAGGACAGGCCAGAAGCATGTGAATGATGTGGTTCATTCTCCTCTTCCAAAGCTATAATATCTGGAATTTCATCAGTTTCAGATGTCAAGTCTATGGCAGTGAAATCAAATATCTGTAAAAAAAGAATCTTGGATATTAAAACAAGCACATAAGAAGTGAGATGTTGGGTTTATGTGAGCTCATGGAGAATTTAATTACTGTACCAAGGTGAACTTATCTTGGTCTATAACTATGCTTTTTGAAAAAGTGTATAGCCTTATTCTTGCAATTCACCCCTACTATAACAATGCTAAGGAAAACTCTTTATTTACTTATTTTTTTTTTTTAGAGACAGTCTCACTTTGTCACCCTCAGTAGAGTGCTATGGCAATCACAGCTCACAGCAACCTCCAGCTTTAGGGCTGAGGTGATTCTCTTGCCTCTGCCTCCTGAGTAGCTGGGACTACAGGTGCCCACCACAACACCCGGCTATTTTTTGTTGCAGTTTTGGCCGGGGCCAGTTTCGAAAACACCACGCCACCCAGGAAAACTCTTTAAAAGGCAACTACATTGGCTCCACACCTGTAGCTGGGCAGCTAGGGTGCCAGACTTCTATAAAAGTAGAGTATTATAAAAGTAACACTCTACTTTTATAGACGTCATATCACTGGGGCTGGCGGGTTCAAATCCAGCCCAGGCCTGTCAGTCAACAATAACAGCTACAACAAAAAAATAGCCAGGCATTGTGGTGGGCGTCTGTAGTCCCAGCTACTTGGGAGGCTGAGGCAAGAGAATCACTTAAGCCCAAGAGTTTGAGGTTGCTGTGTGCTGTGATGCCTTGGAACTGTACCAAGGGCAACATAATGAGACTCTGTCTCCAAAAAAAAAGGATATCAATGAGAGAGGGATAAAACCATTGAATAGCAGGCAACATAGTAAGGCTTTGTTTCAAAAAAACAAAAAAGCACTAAGTAATGATGGACTTTGTTAAATGAAGGATGTTTTGAAAATAAAAGATGTAAGTGTTTCTAGTTATTAACTGGTTAATCTAGTACTCTCTTAAGAGCAATAATACTCTGGCCTATAATAAAATTTGGGAAACATCTAGGAACTGAGGAAACAAAAGGTCTTTTAATAATTAGAATAGCTGGCTTGGTGCAGTGGCCCACACATGTAGCCTGTAATCCTAGCACTCTGGGAGGCCTAGGTGGGACAATCTCAAGCAATCTACAGGCCTTGCCTTCCAGAGTGCTGGGATTATAGGCACGAACAACTCACTTGTCCTTAACATGAACAAGTGTAGATAAGAACCACTGAAGCAGGGATATGAGTCTGTTGCTGAGAATGCCCATCAAGGAAGGAGGCCAAAAGCAGAATCAGAGGCTTACTATGAAAATAGTGAGGTAACCCTAAACCCTCCCTACAAGGACAGGAAGCCAGAAATACATTCTTTTCAAGAAAACCCAGTGACCATGGTAGGATCCCAGAGATATAGTATACAGTTTGCAGATTGTTGACCTTGAAACCATATGGAGCACCTTTCATATCATAGACTTCAAAGACTCACATATTTATTATGACAAATGCCTCAGAAGGTAGCATCCAACATTTTGAGGATAAGTACCTTTTTGCAATTTGCATAAAGCCAGCTTGGCCAGTGATGGCCCAGGCTCTGGGTAGGTGGGGCTGCTATAGCAATAGAAACACCATCTGTGGGGATGTCACTTACTGGTAAAGGTCAGTGTGGCATCAAATTCTCAAAAGGTAAGCACAAAACATCTGTCTTTGGCTTGAGATGACTCTTTTTCTACTCCTGTCTAATCCTATTACCTTTCCAGTTTCTCCATCTCTCAGATGAAGTAGGCTACCGTACCTTAAGCTTGGAACTCAGATACTCAGCTATGAAATGCTTTAGCACCTTTTCCTCACCTATGGCTACTGTGAAATATTAGGGGATACCTAACAGATTGCAAGATGCCTGTTGGGAAGGTGGACACCTACAGCATGAAGGTGTTGTGCTTTGAGATAGAGTAATAAATACTTTGGCTTATGGGGGAGGAACATCTAACAGGACAGTCATACATGCAGGCCTCAGAGCTGGCTCACACCTGGACCTGGATCAGGACTGAAGTCCAGTTGACCTGGGAAGGTCCAGCTGGCAAGAGGGTCTCTCTTCCACCTCTCCAAATCTTAGACATCATTTGGACCAGATTTCTTAAAGATTTGTCACAAATAAATATCTGTCCTGTTCCTTCCACTCCCCTTCCTTCATGAGTTATGTGATGCTCCAAAAGGGATATCTTGGGTAAATTTTATTTTTTCCCTTTTCACTTCATTAATTCTTTCTTTTTTTCCTTTTAAGAGGTGGGGTCTCATTATGTTGCCCAGGCTGGAGTACGAGTCCTGTAGTTGTACTATATACAGGTCTGATCACAGTGAACTGCAGCCTCAAGAAAGCCTCCCCCCTCAGCCTTCCCAGGAGCTGGGACTGGCCCACACCACCACACCTAGCTTCATTAGTTCTTTAATACCTTTAATGCCTCTCATACCTGAACTGCCAGATTAAAGATACTACATGTCACTGTCCCAGACATGTCCTTATACCTCTAGTGCAAATGAGAAAAACACATGTCATCCTCAAGTCACTTCCATCTGTTGAAGCAACACTAATTTTACTGTACAGATGAGAAAAACTAAGGCTCAGAGATTAATGGCCAGTACACTACATTCCTTTGTTTTCTCTGTTTAGAATGAACTTGAAAGACTGTATTATTATTACATGCAAAGGAAAAACAAAATCCTTGGTCAGATGTACCAAGCCAGGCTTCATGCAGCCACATGTTTACAAGTTTCTCCCTTAAAAGAATTGTCTTTCTTGAAGAAAAAAGGTCTGTAAAAACAAAATATCCTGCCAGTTTATGCAACAATAATGCTGCAGAATGCAAGACACCACAATTTTTAGAACATTTTGACAACTGAATGAAATGCATATGAGCACAAACTTGAGACACAAAGATGGACAAAACCATGACCAATGTGCACAGCTCATGGCAGAAAGCAAGGACAGACGGTGTTCTTCTAGAAGTGGTTATCAACCTTCCTAATGCCGTTCCTCACGTTGTGGTGACCCCTAACCATAAAATTATTTTTGTTGCGACTTCATAACTAATTTTGCCACTGTTATGAACCTTAATGTAAATATCTGATATGCAGGAGACCCCCAAAGGGGTCGCAACCCACAGGGTGAGAACCAAAAATGAGTGGTCTGTTATATTCTGTCCTTGCTCAGGAAGAGCTTTTGAGACCTTTTTGTTTGTCAGACAGGGTCTTACAGTTGCCCAGGCTGGGGTACAGTGGCATCAATATATCTCATTGCAGCCTCAAACTCCTGACCTCAAGCAGGTGTCTCAAAATGCTACAATTACAGGGATGAGCCACCATGCCCAGCCTTGACTCCTTTTCATAAGCAATTTAGCACTATAACCCTTATAATGGGGAAACACAAAGGTGTATTTTCAGGATACGAAAGTATGTGTATAGCTATAGCATATGAATTCTCCAATCATTGGAATAAATGACAAAATATCAGCTTTGGTTCCTTTTTTGTTTGTTGGTTGGTTTCTCTTGTCTCTTGGGGCTCGAGACAGTCTCTGTCACCCAAGCTAGAGTACAGTGGCATCATCATAGCTTACTATAACCTCAAACTCCTGGGTTCAAGTGATCCTCCTGCCTCAGCCTCCTGAGTAGCTGGTACTGCAGGCACATGAGGCCATACCTGGCTAGTTTTTCTATTTTTTGTAGAGACAGGAGTCTCACTCTTGCTCAGGCTGGTCATGAACTCCTGGCCTCAAGTGATCCTCCTGCCTTGACCTCTGAAAGTGCTATGATTACAGGCAGGAGCCACTGTTACTGGCAAGCCTTGCAGATTTGAAGCAATGAGAGGCAAGGTTATGTCTGATTCAGACTACCAAAAAAATTTTTAAGAGACAGAGGCTCTAGGGGACAGGCAGACAAGTAAATAAATAGGCTGTATCCTGGGAGCTCATAAATTATAGAAGTCAATCCTTCCCAGAAACACGAAGTTCCTTTTCTACAAAACAAACTAAAGAGCAACTTTAAGTATCTGAGTTAAATGAGTTCCTGCCCTCCAACCCAACTCACCTATTTACTGATTTGGGCAGGTACAATAAAGAGAAAAAAACTAACTTGACTGGCCTTGGCATCCCAGAGTGCTAGGATTACAAGGGACTACTGGCATGACCTCCTTGCCCTGTCGATAAAAAGTTTTGATACAATAATTCACATCAAAAGAAGACATAAAGTTATATGCTACTCCCTTGTTTTTTTTTCCTTGTTTTTTTTCTTTTTTTTTGAGACAGAGTTTCACTATGTTGTCCTCAGTAGAGTACCATCCTGTCACAGCTCACCGCAATCTCAAAGACTTGGGCTTAAGTGATTCTCTTGCTTCAGCCTCTCAAGTAGCTGAGACTATAGGCACCCGATACAACACCTGGCTGTTTTTAGAGATGGGGTCTCCCTCTGGTGCAGGTTGATCTTGAACCTGTGAGCTCAGGCAATCCACCTGCCTTGGCCTCCCAGTGCTGCGATTACAGATGTGAGCCACTGTGCCCAGCTTTACTTCCTTGTTTTTGTGGGAAGAAAAGGGTAAATCAAGATAGACAAAAAAGATAAGACAAATTTTAGTTAGACTTGGTTTTGCTAAATGGCAGCCCTACCTTTTAGCAGGGCCAAGCAGCTCTATTCCACAAGTTCTAATTTTCACTTTTTTTTGAAAGTTTGACCTATCAGATTTGTGAGGAGATTCACAATAGAATCCTTTGAATCCTTTTCTGTAGAGAACCAAAGGTCTTTATCTTTTTTTTTTCCTTGCAATTTTTGGCTGGGGCTGGGTTGAAACCCACCACCTCCAGCATATGGGGCTGGTGCCCTACTCCTTGAGCCACAGGTGCCACCCTAAGGTCTTTATTTTTTGAGACAGAGTTTTACTTTGTTACCTTGAGTAGAGTGCCGCAGTGTCATAACTCACAGCAACCTCAAACTCTTGGGCTCAAGTGATCCTCTTGCCTCAGCCTCCTTAGTAGCTGGGACTACAGGTACTGGCCACAACACCTGGCTATTTTTAGAGATGGGGTGTTTCTCTCGAACAGGCTGGTCTCAAACTCCTGAGCTCAGGCAATCCACCCACCTTGGCCTCCCAGAGTGCTAGGATTACAGGTGTGAGCCACCACACCCAGTCTAAGGTCTTCACTTCTACTTATTCCCATGGTCTTCCACAGGTACTCACCAACTATGGTTAGTAGCTTTCTCCAAAAGAAACTGACAACACAGTAAGCTAAGCTCAGCTGAGACAGGACACTAAATAATCTCACTTTACACCTTACACTTTAACTGGCCCCTTGGCACAAAATGCCTTCTGCCTTCCATGAGGCTGATGCAATTAGTCACTTGCTTCCTTTCAGCAAGGCAGGCTGACATGACTAGGTCCTTTTACTGGTTTAAAAATCCAGTCAGGGGTCCAGTAATTTGCCAAATGAAGGGAGCAACTGTCACCTAGTAAAATTCTAATGTGCACATTAGCTTTTAATTTGTTTTAAACCTGTTAACGAGCAGCCCATTTTTAACATAGTCTTCCAATAGTCTCACCCTAACAAGTTCCCCAACAGGCCAACTGGAGTTCAGGTGAGTATATTAATAACTGTCATGCAGGTGAAGCAGCTCTAGGAAAGCAGCACACAAAGCACATGGAGCCAACACATAAAACCGATCTATTCTGCAGTGAAGTTTATTGAATTCAAAGATGGTATTCCTTTATGAGAAACAAGAAACTCAAGTCAAGTTGTACAACCAAGCATCAGGAGGATAAACCAGAGATGAAGTCTGCTCAGACCATACCACACAGACAACCACCCACATGAAGGTGTTTTTATTTGATGCAAAAAGTTAACAGTGGCAACACAATGGCCACAAAATGAGACCATAAGTGCACTTGAATTTTTTGTGAGTTCTGGCTAGGCTCTGACAAGCCTATCATTCTTTCTGCCAAGTAAACAGAATCCATCTGCTAATGCCAGAATCTTTGAAGCTCTCAATTCAGCGGGAAATAACTACAACTGAGGGCCTTTTTTCTTAGCTAGCTACTTCCCCATTTAGAGTCGCCTAGCAGGTTGATTCCCATGTAACAAAAGGTGCCATCTGGCTGGCTGCATCATGCACTGGTGATAAGGGCAGATTTAATGGGTTGTTTTTGTTCAGATAGCTGGACTTCCTGGCTGGTTTTGTCCATCTCTGCACCTTGGTTCTGAGCATTCTGAGGCTCAGTCAGCTGAGGATAAAAGGGACCTACCAGCCAGTTGAGGGGTGTGTTGTTAACAAGATAATCCATCATATCTTCTAAGGATTCCTTCATTTTCTGCAGCTGCCCCTTGCTAGACGTGAGGAGGCTGTCAGACACTTCCTTAAAGGAGGTGGCATTGTGGAACACTGAGTAGATGTCGCCTGCCATCACCCCCAAGTGGTTGGCTTGATCTTGGATGTTCTGTGGTAACCCTTGGATGCTGGACAGGAGGGTGTGGCATGTGGTCTGGAGCTGCTGAGTCAGGTTTCGGGCAATAGCAAGAGTCCGTGATTCAATGTGCTAAAAATAAAACAAATTTAAGAATTAGCAGTGGATCCAACAGTGCTATGTATAAATGAGCTCGATCACAGTTAACTGGCTATATATCAGTATCTACCAGATATGTTGACTCTCTGACTTCTTCTCTGAGACAGAGCCTCAAGCTGTCACCCTGGGTAGAGTGCCGTGGTATCACCACTCGCAGCAACCTCCAACTCCTGGGCTCAAGCGATTCTCCTCCCTCTGCCTCCCAAGTAGCTGGGACTACAGGTGCCCGCCACAACACCCGGCTATTTTTTTATTGCAGCCATCATTGTTGTTTGGCGGGCCTGGGCTGGATTCGAACCTGTCAGCTTAGGTGTATGTGGCTGGCACCTTAGCTGCTTGAGCCACAGGCGCCGAGCCAACTCTCTGACTTCTTAAAAGCCTCATAACAATGCTGAGTGCAGCAGTATTATTTACATTTCATGGATGGGAACATAAGCTTAGAGTTTAAGTAAATTGTTCCAGTTAAAAGCTGGAAAATAGCGAAGTGGGGATTAGAACTAGCACCTGAGTCTCGAAGTTCATCACCTTAAACTGAAGAAACCTAACACGTAGGGAAGACCAGACAGAATGGAAATGAACTTTACATTAACAGTGTAATTTAGATAGTCCCTCTTCAAATAAGATGATATAAAAGCAAATAATATTGATTTCAGAAGTAAATGCATATTTGCTTTTGGGACACAAAGAACCACTTTTTAGGACTACAAGATGCTATCTCTTCTGTCTGAAACGTTAGTCTTTTTCTTGCCCTTTCCCCTAGTTTATTCACCATTTACCACTCCTCCCCTCCAAGAAGCCATGTGACTCCACCAGCCCCACTCCAAGGCTGCCTGAGGTAGCCTTTCTATATATTCTCATAGCACTTGTATTTATGCTGTCAAAAACCACTGATGGTATAGTAGCTGCCCATATCCCATTAGACTGTGCCCCTTCCCACTGTTTTGTGACAGTCTCACTCTATTGCCCAGGCTAGAGTGCCATGGTGTCAGCCTAGCTCACAGCAACTTCAAACTCCTAGGTTCAGCCTCCTGAGTAGCTGGGACTTTCTGTGCCCACAACACCCAGCTAACTTTTTTTCCTATATTTAGTGGAGACAGGGTTTTGCTCTCACTCAGGCTCTGAACTCCTAAGTTCAAGGATCCTCCCACTTTGGTCTCTCAGAGTGCTACGATTACAGGTGTTGAGCCACCATTCCTGGCCAATCTGTGCCCATTCTGAGGGCAAAGCCCCTATTTTCCATTTAGTCATGACTTGTTTGGGGCATATATGCACCTGTAGCTTATTATATAAAGTTACTGCCTCCCTGGTTTTGCTTTTCTGCACAGAACCAGTGTACACAGTTATCGTTCAAGCTTTTGCTAAAGAAGAGTATTTTAAGAGGAATTATGGAAACATTGAAATGACAAGTCAGAGAAGAACATCGGAAGCCGTAGCAAATGACTCTGTCCCTGTCATCTTACCTCTGTGCAGTGGGATTCGTCAGTGTCATCATGCCCGAGGCTTCTCTTCCATTCCACCCATGAGAGATAGAGCTTGTCCTGAGCATCCTGAATTTTCTGGTTGGCACTATGCACATTTTTTCTGGCAAATTCAATCTAGAACATGATGAAATAAGGCAAAGTAACAAACTATCAGACATTCTTGTTAGCCTGTTTGCAGGTATCTGAATGTAAATCAGGCAACATAAAAACTAAGAAATTCCTGAGAGTTTGATGAGACCTATCCCTGCTGTTGTTGTTACTTATTATCAATACTTGTCAGTTAATCAAGTAGTAGCTTTTATTGCCTTTATTTAACTATTGAAACCACTCACTTCAAATTTACCCCCAGTTTAGCATGGGTAAAACAACTAAAATTTAATCTGTATGTGTGAAAGGTAAGTTAGAATTACAAAACAGAAAGGAATTTAACCTTCCTCTTCCCTTTTGGCAGCCACCTATTTCCCCTTCCAAGAAGTGGTTTCTTACTGCAGTACAGTTCTGGACATACTGTTCTGTAACTTGGCAACCTTTAATGGCTACAACAGTAGTCTATTGTGATGCATCAATCTAATCAGTCTTCCATTATGATAGTCTCTGGCAACTCTAAACAAATATACACACCTTTAGGATAAAGAATAAATTTGCATCTTACAAGGGTACATGTGAAACTTAGTAAATGTAGAATATAAATGTCTTAACACAATCACCAAGAAAATGCCAGGAAGGCTATGTTAACCAGTGTGATGAAAATATGTCAAACAGTATATAAAACCAGTGTATG
>CAUYPK010129588.1:0-16729 GCA_963574355.1 Loris lydekkerianus | reverse complement strand
TATTCATATCTTTTTAAAAGAGTCCTTAGACATTTCACAGAATCTTGATAAAAATGTGAAAAAAATTGTCACTGATAGAGTAAAAGGAAGAGTAGAATTAAAATAATAAAAATGATAATGGTGATAGCAACTAACATTTATTAATTTCTTACCATATGCAAGGCACTGAGGTAAAATGCTTAATGCAAAACCTCTTTCAGTTTGCATCCTGTAAGTTTTGTTACCCCATTTTATAGATGACAAAATAGGCAGCCTGCCCAGGGCTTATACCCCAAACTGGCAAAGCAGGGAACTGAACCCAAGTCTGTTGGACCCGAGTTTTGAGTTCTAAATTGTCAGAAGATAAATCATGTGGGAAAAAGACATGAAAAGGCTTTCTTAGGCAAAGTGACAGATCAGAGTAAGGATATCAGAAGATGACAAGTGGAGACTTAAAGGAAAACAGTTATGGTCACTGGAGAGGAAAGGATGGCAAAATTAGGATAAGGAAGCTATGTTTGTGTACACACACACACACACACACACACACACAGGGTGTCCATAAGGTTTTTGTGCAATTTAAATTATTTGGCTATTTTAAACTGCACATGAACTTTGTGGACATCTGCATGTATGTATGTACGAATGTATATATGTGTTCACTACACAGAACGGCCTATGTCTGCTGTCTAGCCCGATGATTCTCCCTCTCTCCTGTTATTCTCTTATTCTCTGCATCATCCCAGGCCTGCCCATTTCCACATTTCTTAAGTGGGAAATATAAATCCCTATTACTTTAGGCCACGTAGCTGGGAACACTTGTAGCTGAATGTTTTCCTAACTGACTCAGATCCATTCACAGGTGAGGTTAGGGCAAAGGATTAAACAACAGGATCAATGGAGGAGCCAAAATAGAACTTCACAGTCCTTTTGTTTATAGTCTGACTTTCAACTTTGAGTGAAGTCACATCAATGTACCTTCCTATATATGTGAAGGCCTGGCTATACCAACTGGTCATAAATTTTCTTTATATTTGCAGAGTTTTTTTCTAGATTTACATAAACCTGTCAGGCCTCCCCTCATGACTGAGGTTCAGTTCCTGGCAGAAGAATCATAATGTATGAGGACTGAGAATAAACTCATGAACTTTGTTTCCCACGTCTGATATGCTAACTCAAAATGGAATTCGTCATTCAAAATGGAACTTTAATGTGACGATTCAAAAAGCAGCAGCAAAGCAAAAGATCAATAACTGAGAGGAAAACTGAAAGGCACGAACTGTCTTATTTATGATATTATTTATCCAAGGTACAGCTCTGTACTTGTCTCTGGGCAAAGAGGATGAAAGATGCTTTAAGCAACTGGCCCTGTATCCAAGGAGCTCACAGTTCAGTATGCGCTGGCTTACACATTAAATATTACAGAGTATCTGCTATATGCCTGGCCTACAAATCAGCCAAGTAAAAGGGCAGCCAGGAAACAATCAGTAAACTGGAAAACAAACTATAGAATAGATATAATTTACAATCATCTATCTGATTAAGGATTAGTATCCAAAATATTTAAGGTACTCCTATAACTCAATAGCAAAAAAAAAAAAACCTCACTAAAAAATGGGCAAGGGATCTGAATAAACATTTCTCCAAAGCGTGGCTAACAGGTACATAGAAAGGTACCCAAATAATTAATCAGGGAAATGCAAATCAATACTACATGAAAAATCACCTCATAATGCTTAGGAGGGATTTTATATATATCACATACATACATGTATTTTATATATAGTACATATCATGTATTTATATATTTAATACTATAAATACATTATATATATATAAAAGATAACAAGCTTAATGATGATATGAGAGAAAAGGGAACCCCTGTACACTACTGGGCAGATATAAATTGGTACAACTACTAGGAAAACAGTAGAGAGGTTCCTTGGGATGACTATCATTCTCAGATGACAAGTCTGCCTACTCCAGGAAAAAGAAATTGTAAGGCAGGAAGAATGGTCACTAGGAATGCACAAAACAATCTTCTCATGAAAAACGTCAACTTACCGGCATTAAGAATGAAGACAGAAAAACAAATGAGGGCTGTAAGATAAAATCCACCGTCTAATTCAGTGAGATAGCCGCCGACCACGGGGCCCAAGATGAAGCCCACGCTGGATGCTGTATTGAACTGCCCAATTATGACTGGCCGTTCCTTCTCTGCAACCAGATCAGAAATCAGGGCCCTTGAGATGGAGAGGGTATGTTTAAAAATACCTGCAAAAGGACAAGAAGCATGCTCTGCAACTTTTTCCAGACCAAAAGTATCTCACTTGTGATGTCATCCTTAATCTCTACCACTGAAGATCTTTTCCCTTTCCTGCACCTTGGAGAAGTACAGGGTCCATTCCACCATAATCAGCCCCCAAGCCCTGGCTTGCCCCGTCCTGTCATGATGTCCCAGCACCTTCAGTCCTGTCATCCAACTACAATTCACGGTGGCTTCCACAGAGTGAGTTACCCTGTTCATTCATTCACTCACTGAAGCCCATCTCCTGTATGCCTACTGTCTGGCCAGGACTAAGCTTGACCCTGGGCATACATCAAAGAACCTAGGCCAAAAAGCAATAAAAAAATATGTGTATAGAAAGATATCACTGCTCTCACAGAGCCTGCATCTTCACTGGTGTGACAAAGAGATATATTAGAAGGTGACAGAAGCTATGGAGAGAAGTAGGCGGGGGGAGAGGACAGGGAGTACAAATCTAAAGGCACAGTCATTCACCCAATACAAAAGGATTTTCTACCAGCAAGAGACGTGTGAATCTCTTGACCAGAGAACTATGACCCTACTCTTTATAAGAGATTAAAATGAGCATAACAACTTTATACTCCTCATACTTCAGTGGATGTTTGCCTCCTAAACACCCAGACACCCATGTGCAGAATACACCTGCAAAACTGCAGGTGGATTTCACAATTTTGATCAACACATGGCAGGAACTCAATAAATGCTGCAGGTGGTCCGCCTGAATCAGTCTTGACTGTGATGTGACACACGGTTTTTAGTGATCTCCTGCAGGCAGTCTTGCCCTACACAATACTGTACAACTGTGTACTTCAACACACTGGTCCTATTAGTCTATCCCCAGCTGGGTGTCAAAGTTAGCGTGGACATCTGCCTGATAACCAGCCTCTTTGGGAATCAAACTTATAAATCTCTTTCAGAATTAGGAAAATAGACTCTCTCTAGACTTGTTTCCTTAAATGTCAGAAAGGACTCAGCCAGAAGATGATTCTCAAGAATTCTGTGATTATTTTTTAAACTTTTGTAACTGGGCTTTCAAATTCATATTGGAATTCAAATGTCAAGTTCACCTTACACACACAAAGGAAGAGGACTGTGCTAAGTGCATGCATGAACAACCCAACCCAGGCTCCTCTCATCTTTCAGAGGTTAGGGTGGTGGACAAAGAAGGCAGTGAATCAAGTGTCCAACTCAGGTACTTCAATCCCAGGTACATTCAGAGTCAGTGGTTCATTTTTAGGACATGAAGACTCGAAGCTATAACTGGTTTTGTAGCAGCAGAACTCTGGAGAAGCCACCAGGGCTCCTCCTGTTCGCAGACCACCACAGACACTGTGGAGATTATGTGGGCAAAAGGAATTTTTAAATTCAGCTCTCCTTGTTTGGAAAGATTGTGGTATTTTTATATTCAGCTCTCCTTGTTTGTAAAGGTTTTAACATTTTAGTTAGAAGTAGTTAAGACCAGTCTGAAGACCAAAAGCTAACCCATGAACTGTTATATCATAATCCTAGCTTCCCCCCAACCAAAGATCAGATTTATAGAGGACTACAGAAGGGCTACAGAGGTGAATTTCATTTTGAAGTCTGGAAGCTTAATTATAAACTCTAAGCTCACTGAGGGAGGGGAGGGAATGGTCACCACAGCACTGGCCTGAGATACTTAACAAATTCTGATTGACTGAATCTAGTGCTGTAGCAACAGGAAGGAGGCAGGGCCTGACCCAACTGATGCTAAGTGCTCTATCAACAGCAGTTGCTGTGTTACAGTTTCCCATTGTAATTGTTGTTGTCCTTAGACTCTCTTTACATAAGTGACTAATCAAAGAGGCAATGTCAGGCAAGAACAGGCTTCTATACTGAGACAGAGATTTAGTTTGAAAAAGACACACAGACGCGTGTACACAGAAGCCAGAACTCACCTGCAGGGACTCTAGCCAGGACAAACAGGAACACATTGGTGGCTGCTCCAAGGAGGAGATAACCCAGGGCGCTGAGCAGAATGCACACCAGCAAGGAGGCCTGTCTTCCCACCACATCGCTCCAGCACCCCTGAGGAAAGCAAGAAAAAGAAAGCCCTTTGACTCACTGCACAGGGTCACATGTAACCTCTACCATTCAAACACCCACAGCAAAGTGACCCAGTGGAAAACATGAGAGCATCTGCTTTACGGTTCTCAGATGCTCAGCTCCATTATGCTAGCTGCCAGAGTGTGTTATTTTCTCTGGTCTTCTCACACATAGTAGTTTCCTTTGTCCAAACAAAATAAAAATAAAAATTAATAAATACATTTATTTAAAAAAAGTAAAAAAGAAAAAGCCTGATGGTCTGGTACCTGAGAATAGAAGGAAGATGATCAAGTATAATTTATAAAGCTTCAAGTTTGTCTTCATTCTCATTACTTTATATAACTCCTCAAAAGCCATGTTTTGTATCAAGCACAGAAATTGAAGTAGCAATAAAAAATCTCCTAACAAAAAAAGTCTCTGACCAGATGACACCCAATTTTACCAGACCTGCAAAGAAGAACTGGTACTCATTCTGCAGAAATTATTCCCTAACATTGAAAAGAAAGAAATCCTCCCCAACAGGTTTTAAGAAGCCAAGGTTGCATTGATATGAAAGATGAGAAAAGACTCAGAAAAAAAAAATACAGACCAATTACCCTTATAAACACAGACATGAAAATTCTCAATAAAATCCTAGCAAACCAAACTCAGATGCACATCAAAACAGTAATTCACCACAACCAAGTAGACTTCATCTCAGAGGTGCAAGGATGGTTCAATATATGTACATCTAAAAATGTAATTCACCACATAAACAGAAGTAAAAAGAAAGATCATACGATCGTCTCTATTGAAGTAGAAAAAGCATTTGGCAAATTCAGCCCCCTTTTATGATATAAATGTGTAACAAGAGAAGTGTAGATGAGACGTATCTAAAAATTGTAAAAGCCATATACAAGAAACCCACAGCCAACATTACACTGAATGGGGTAAAACTGAAAGCTTTCCCACTTAGAACTGGAACCAGACAAGGTTGCCCACTATCGCCACTTCTGTTCAACATAGTGCTGGATATCAAACAAGAGAAGAAAACCATAGGTATCCAAATGGAGAAAGAAGAGGTCAAACTATTGACTTTGCTGATGACCCTAAAGATTCTACCAAGAGACTCCTGGAATTGACAAATAAATTCAGCAAAGTCTCAGTTTACAAAATCAATGTCCACAAATAAGTAGCATTTTTATATGCTAACAATAGTCAAGCTGAGAACCAAATCACAAACTCAATACACTTCAAAAAAACAACAAAGAAAGAAAATAAAATGTATTTAAATAAGGGGGTTAAAAGATCTCTGTAGGGAGAACTGTGAAACACTGAATAAGGAAATAGCAAAGGATATAAACAGATGGAAAAACATGTCATGCTTTACACATCATTAGAACCACACTGTTAAACTGTCTATACTATCTAAATGATTTATAGGATCAATCCCAGAACAATAACAAAAAGAAACCACATTTTCTAAAACACTAAAAAACAAAATGAAGACCAAAAAAAAATACAAATATCATATTTTAAATATCTAAAAAAAAAATGATTATATGCTTCACGAGGGACCAGAAAATACACTGTATAGCCAAAGCAACCGTAAGCAACAAGAACAAATTTGGAGGCATCAATTTACCAGACTTCAAGCTATACTATAAGGCTATTGTAACTAAAACAGCATGGTACTGGCACAAGAACAGAGACATAGACCAATGGATCATAACAGCAAACCCAGATATAAAACCCTTCTCACATTTGATTTTTGACAAAGCAAACAATCACATACACTGGGGAAAGGAATCCCTATTCAATAAATGGTGCTAGGAAATTTAGATAGCCACAAGTAGAAGATTAAAACAGGATCTGCACCTCTTACCATTCACAAAACTAAGACATAAAACTAAGAATTCTAGAAGAAAAAGGGGAAAATCTCTTATACATAGCAGCCTAGGCAAAGAATCTATGAAGGAAACCCCAATGGCAATCACCACCACCACCACCACCAACAACAACAACAACAACAACAACAACAAAAAGAGAGACGATCAAATTAAAAAGTTTCTGCATAGCCAAGGGAACAATCGTTATAGAATGAATAGGAAAACTACAGATTGGGAGATGCATGCTAAACATCAAAAAAAAAAAAAAAAAAAAAAAAGGCTAATAACCAGAATCTCCAATGAACTCAAACAAATCAATAAAGAACAAATAACCTCATTAAAAAGCAGGTAAAAGACATGAACAGAAACTTTTCAAAAGAAGATAGGAGTAATGGCCAACAAACATGAAAAAATGTTCAACTTCTCTAGTCGACAGGGAAATGTTAAATCAAAACCACAATGAGATATCACTTAACTCCAGTGAGAATGGCTTTTATTAAAAAGTCCAAAAACAAGAAATGCTGGCATAGATTCAGAGAGATAGAAACACACTTACATTGCTGGTGTGACTCTATGGAAAGTAATATGGAGACACTGCAAAGAACTAAAAGTAGACCTACCATTGGGTCCAGCAGTCCCACTATTGGGTGGTATTTACCCAGAGGAAAAAAAGACATTTTATTAAAAAGACACCTGCTCTTGAATGCTTGTAGCATCAGAATTCACAAATGCAAAGAAGTAGAAACGACGACACTACTCAACAATACATGAGAGGATTAATAAAATGTGGTGTATGTACACCACAGAATACTACCCAGCCATTAAAGAAAAAGGTAAAATAATACCTCTTGTATTCATCTAGATGGAACTGGAGACCATTCCAGTTCCAGTTCCAATGGTCACTCAGACCATTCTTCTAAGTGAAGTGTCACAAGAATGGAAAAACACATACTACATGTACTCGCTATTAAATTAGAACTAATCAATCAAAACACTTATATGCACATATAGAAATAAAGTTATCAAAAGTCAAGTAGGTGGGAGTGGAGAGGAGGGGATGGGTAAATTCACAACTAATGGTACAATGCACACTATCTAGGTGATGGGCATACACCTAGAATGACCCAAATGGTACAAAAGCAGTGTAGAGAACCAAGTATTTGTACTCCCACAATATTCTGAAACAAAACAAAAAAACAAAATCAATCCCAGAACAATAACAAAAAGAAACCACATTTTCTATTTAGAAAATACTGAAAAACACAATGAAGACTATAAAAATACCCTTAAACCCCAAACCTACTTGTATTTTTAATAAAATGGTCATATAGTACACTATTTTGTAATTTGCTTTCTTACTTGATATGACTTGAATCTCATTCCATGTCATTAAAAATTTGCCTTTTTTATTATTTTTAATCATATTCCATATTCCACTATGTGCCAACAGTTACACAACAAATCTACTTTTTGTTCAATTTTTGGTTCAACTTGTAAAAAAATATAAATAATGCTACATCCTCATACCAAACTCTGCAAATATTCCTGAAGTTTTCTTTAGAACAAATTCCTGGATTTTGAGTGGTTAAAGTAAAAAGGAAGGCATATTTTTAGGCATCTGACATACATTGACTCTCCAGGAAGCTGCAGGACTATAAGTGAAGGGTGTCTCTAAAAAGCAAAAAGCAGCTTCCTCTTATTATTCAGAGGGAACTCTGTAAAGCAGAGAGCAACCTTGAAGGAAGCAGTTAAAGTCGACAAAGCAAAGCATAGGGCCAGAGAAGATTAAAGTAGGGATGAACTTATATTCAAAGGCAGAAGGAACAACAGGCCGAGGGGCCCTGGGAAAGAACGTGTAGTGAGGATAAGACACAGTCAGGCAGGCGGGGGCAGACAGGACTCCTGTAGCTCCCATTTGACACAGCTGGTCTGGTGGGTTTCCATCCTGCCTGACTTTCACTATCTCCCTTCACTGTCTCCCATTCTTACTGTTCTGAAAATTTAGCTCCCACCCTGAAGATATCTATCTTGAGTGGTTTAGATGGATTGATTTAGATTAACTTTTGAAGTGGAATGTTGTAATAAGTCACTGAGCTATACTAAAAGTTAAAGTGATCTTTGCTTTGAACTACGCAAATTAGGAAAGAATACCACTGGAAAAAGGGTAGCTTTAGGTATACAAGAAGGAATTTGAGTAGAGAATGGTGAGCCGTTTCTACCACCCCTCTACTGTTAACCTTTTGTCTTAACTTTTATAGAGCTTTCTTTATATCTATCAATAAACTTTGGATACTCTTAATGTGGCGTGCACCCTCTGTTTCTTCCTGGTTGTCCTGTCCGCTCAGAAGGGGTGTGTCAACTGAAGGCCTCTAGCCAGCGTATTCCCTGGTGTGGCTTGAAGTGCCTCCCTGGAAGGACCATGGTCAAATTGCCCATGAGGGTGGCGAGTAGGTTTTCTTTTTTCTGGCTGTCTTTTCACAAGGGACATTTGCCCATCCTAGGCTGTTTTTGTGGCTCTGTGTTAAATTCTTTATCTGACCACCCAAGAACCCACAGTTTAAAGCTCCAGCATGCTGTCATGTCAGTGGCAACCCTACATATAAGGTAGGTAGGAGACTCTCTGTTTACCCATATTTCAACCAACACTGTGTACTGTCAATTTTAAAAAATGTGCAAATTTGATTAAATGGTATCTTTTTATTGTGTTTACCATTTTCCCTGATAATTTCTTTTAATGTTTGCAGTGACTATTTGCATTTCCTCTTGAGAGACATGTCTGCTGGCTGTAACTCCCGCATTGGGAAAACCCCACAGTGCTGACAGGCTCCCTTCTAAACCATTCTCAAGGCAAGTCTGGATGTTAAGAGCACAGAGGTGACCCGGGATGAAGCTTGCCCAGTAGGGATGACATGCTTCATGATGATGGCTGAACATACCAGCAACTTGCTGAGAGTCTGTCTGTGAGGCACTTACAGAGGAAAGGAGGGAGCAGAATCTTGGAGATATACAGTCAGGAACTAAGCAGAGGCCAGTGAGGAAGGCCCAGAGAGGCGGTATGTGCTGCATGGAGGCCTTCTAGCCTCACATGTGAGGCAGGGATGCTTCCTGAATGGATGGCAGAAGGTAAGCAGAGCTCCAGGGCTGCCTTTCTAGCTCATTACTACAAAATCTCCACACCCTATAGTCACAGGTCTAGCTAAACACAAGCCTCACTTGCAGGCTGAACTCTAGTCCTTAAAGATGCAACTGGAAATCACAGGGTGAGGCTTCTGGAATAGTCCTGTGCAGGTGGAGTTGGGCGCTGGCTAACTCGGCCTTGTGCTCTTTGTCCTGCCTGTCTTCCTGCTTAGCACATCCCCCTCCATGTTGAGGCTTGAGCAGCCATCTAGTTAAGCATGGCCCAAGTAGGGTGACAGATAGCAGGAGCCTGGTGGCAACTCAGACACCTGGGCAGTGTCGACGGCATGCTTCACTCTTCCTTCAGGGTGTGCTGGAAAGGCTCTGTGACTCACAGGTGGACATCAGCTTGACCAATATGCTTAACGCAACCAGAGCACCTCCATGCTGACCCATTTACATATTGAGGCTCTGGGTGGGGTAATGTTTGAAAAAAATGCCATTGCCTTAAAATAAAAATTGCTAACCACTATGATAACAATGCGGCACTGTTTGAGAAGGGTGAAGAACAGCATCCCCAGAGTGCTATAACATTTAGGAGAGCCCCAGCTCTGGTGTTTGTCAGTCCTGGCTGGAGGAACCTGAGACAGCGTCCTGCTTCCCATCCGCAGGGATGATCCATAGCTTCCCCCCACTCTCTCCAAATAACAGTGGAAGCCATCTCAGCCTGCTGCTCTTCCTTACCAACTGCCAACTATATCCGCTAGTGCCCTTTCTCCATTTTCATTGATATGTTTATTTTTTTCTGAAGGACACCAAAAATCTCTACATAAAGATATAAAACTCTTCTAGGAAATATTTTGAGGGCAAATTCTCCAAAACTGCAGTCCCCAACCCATGAATAGGTATCAGTATCCATCTGTGGACTGTTAGGAACTGGGTTGCACAACATCACCTGAGCCCTGCCTCCTTTTCCACTCCCCAACCCCCCCTCCCACCCTGGGGAAAAACTGTTGTCCATGAAACCAGTCCCTGGTACCCGAAAGGCTCTGGTCTGCGGCCTGTTAGAAACCGGGCTTCACAGCAAAGGTGAGAGGGAGATGAGTGAGCAAAGCTCACCTGTATTTAAAGCCATTCCCCATCACGCACATCACCTGAGCTCTGCCTACTGTCTCAACCCACTCCCTTGAATCAGTTGGTGATGCCAAAAAGATTGGGAACCCTTGCTCCAAAATACTGTCATCCTTCTCCAAATGTCACAAAGTCCATTCCCTAACTTTCATTTTAATGAATTTCAGAAATTCCCCACACTCTTTTGATCTAGGTAAAGAGTCACTGGCCTCCTTGTGGTCAAATTGGCCTCCCTATGGTCACAGGGCAGTGATATAATCTGGTGACTACACTTTTGGCTCTGGGCCAGGTTACCTGGGTTCAACTCTGAACTCCTTTCATTCCTTACTCCTTTACCTTGGACATATTAGGTAACCTCTCTATGCATCAGTCTTACTACCTATAAAATAGGAGTAATAATAATATCTGCCTCACAGTTTATTTTTCCCTTCAACACCTCCCTATGTGCTTAACGTAAAATGAGTTATTAAAGACCCACACCCACCCTTTATGGATGGTTCTATCAGAATTAAAGTTATTATGCTGGTCGTTTATTAAAATAAATGCATTAAAAAACATTAGCCACAGCTGACAGAACTCATGTTTTCTTCATAAACATTTATTCTTACAATTAAAATGGTTTTATAAAACTTATGATTAAATATGTACTTACAAAAGTATTGGTTAAAAAAATTAAATTAGCTATTTCTTTATCTGAAATATTTCTAAGGAAGGTGTGTATTATATTCCAGCTGTAAGATAAATGAAATATTCTTTGTAAGCAAAATTAAACAGAAGGTCAATTTGAAAAAGTGAGTAGGGTTACAGATAGGAATAAAAATGCATATTCCTAAAATGCTAACTGTGTGGCAGGTGCGCTGATAAGCAATAGTATAAAAAGAAATAAATAAAACCCGGGCCTTTATCTCAAGGAGTTCAGAGTCCAACAGGAGAAAAGTACTTGAATAATTAACATCTCTTGTGACTTAACATCTCTGACATAGGAGTATATACATGTCAAATATTTGGGTAGTGAGTTTAAAAATAAAGCAGAAAAGATGTTTATTGAAGATGTACCCCTAATTCTTCTCTCACATGAAAGTATATAAAATAAGAAATTGTGTAGATCTTCCCTGACAACTGTAGGATTTGATAAGTCTAGTTATCTATTTACATTTTTAAGTCATTAAGACAATAGCAGATGACTTTTAGTTAAAAAATAATATGGTCTTAGAGTCTGAATATGAGATTAGGTAACTCAGTCAAATTATTTAAATTATGAGTCTTAATTTCCTTCTACAGAAAAAGGAGATACCAAACTACTCTACTGGGTTATTAAAAAGTTTAAATGAGAATAAAACAACTATTGTTATACAAATTTAGTACTGTATTAAAGACTTCAAAAAAATTAAGAAATAGCTATTTACTTAAAAATTCATTATAAAATCTGAATTCCTTTTAAAAATATATTTTATAAGAAAGCAACTCTTAGAGAATAGAAGTACACGTCATGTCCTCTAAAATGTGAGACCACGAAGCCAGCTGTTGAGACACTGAACTGCCTGAACCACTGGACACGGAGGTCTCAAGACTAGTGTAGCCACAGTGGAGCGCCAGCGGGACAGGTCTCTGAAGTTCTAACAAATGAGTAGTGAGAACTACTCTCCTGCTTAGAGAGGGACAAAATCATCTCTGATCTTTCCACTCCATGTTGCAGACATACAACCACTCCAAATGGTTCCTTCTGTCTCGGGAATTTTCAACTGGTGTGCTGCAGGACACCGGTGTGTCATGAGAAGATCTTAGGTGTGCCACAAAAGTTTTTAAAAGATTGCTAATTAAATTATTTTTGGAAGCTGCTCAAAGTGTAGTAAGTCTATCCCTTTTGTAATATCTTTTTTTCTTTCATCAACATAATTTAAGTGTGCTATGAGATAAAAAAGGTTGAAAAACACTGGTCGATATACTTAAGTTTTATATATAATAAAGCATTTAGCTCAAAACGCTTTATTTAGCTCAAAATGCTTTATTTAGCACAACGTGAAAAATCTAAGGGAATTTAATTATTGTCAATTAAGTGAAACAATAAAATTGGTAATACCTTTTGTTTACATTCTTTTCTTCAGTTAAAAAGTTAGCAGGGAATTGTAGGGAAAACATTTTACAATTTAAAAATTGTTCTCACCTATTATTTCTAGTGTGTTCCATTCAGAACAAGCCATCCAGACAATTTAGGCTAGCTCCTCCTCACGGTCAAAAGGAAAACAAGCGATAGAAGGCTCCTTCTTGATCTGCCAACACTGTACATGTAATTATCTGCACACTTTTTGGTAAACCTCAAGCCCTCACTTTTACTACACCCATGATGGATGAACCTCAGTGTCATGTGATTGTATTTTTAAGACCCATTGTCAGATGCAAGACAACTTACCACCAATGTGCTAGAAAAGAGTTGCAAAACACCATAGGAGGAGCCTGCAAAAAACCAATCGATAACATCAATAAAATCAGCTAGATCTGTTACAAAAATGAATTAATGTATTAATAACATAGAAGTTGATAGAAAACCATTAAGGAACAAAGGCCATTTTCTTTTTCTTTTTTGAGACAGTCTCATTATGTCGCCCTCAGTAGAGTACTGTGATATCATAGCTCACAGCAACCTCAAACTCTTGGGCTCAAGCAATTCTTTTGCCTCAGCCTCCCAAGTAGGTGGGACTACAAGTACCCGCCAGAATGCTTGGCTATTTTCTTGTTGCAGTTGTCACTGTTGTTTAGCTGGGCTGGGCTTGAACTCGCCAACCTCGGTGCATGTGGCTGGTGCCATGACCACGGTGCTACGGGTGCCGAGCCACAAAGGCCATTTTTTAAAAAGAAATCTGTCCACACCTTTTTTGAAAAAATGCAAATAATATAATTTTTAATAAAAGACCATCAAAATAAAATTGAGGGCAAGAAGACAGAATAAAGGCAATGGTTGACCTTAGGGACTGTTTAAGATAGTCCTCTCCTTGTAGCATGTGAAAATATGTAGCTCCAATCATAAAATTCCTTAGAGAAGAATAGAATTTCTAAGGGAGTAGAAATTTGAATCTTAGAAAAACCCTTCTAAACCTTAAAATTTTAACATTGTCTCATATACCTCTGATTTTAAAGTTTTGTAAAATGTTTTATAAAGAACTTACAAAGTTTTATGGAGTAATTTTACCTCCATTACCACGTGATACATCCCTTCTGCTGTTCCTAACAACCATCATGCCATTGGGTAGTCCAGTGTAGTTCCAAGGATATTTCTCCAGGGATCTACAAATCATGGCATGGACTAGGATTTAATAAATATTATGTACAAAACTGTTCCCAGGGCGGCGCCTGTGGCTCAAAGGAGTAGGGCGCTGGCCCCATATGCCAGAGGTGGTGGGTTCAAACCCAGCCCCGGCCAGAAATTGCAAGAAAAAAAAAAAAAAAAACTGTTCCCAGACACTTGCTTGTCCAGTTTCAGAATGATCAAGAGCTGTTGGTTTTAATAATTTCTCATTAACAGAGTTCTAAGCCCTGCTATCTTGTGCCTCTTTCCTAAATCAATGACTTCCAAATGGCATTTTTATCCTGCACAGGCAAAGAAACCCTACTGTCCTCTGCAATGTGGTGGTGATGATGTAGGAAACCTGCAATTACTTTTTGAAGGCTCATCCAAACTCTTTCACATAAGGTATAATTTTTGTGGATTCTGTTTCTCTCACATTAAGTTACAGGTTCCTGTAGAGTTCCTAACCTTTAACACACACAGCCAGCTCTGTGGAGATGCTCAGTAATATTGGTTACACCACTTGTGTTATGAGACACGGGGCTAATACAGATAGTATAGAAAGAGATGAATTATATTTGCTGTAGGGTAATATTTTGAAATATTTGGAAATTTGTTTTATCTCATTTTCCACTTACCTTTGGATATTTAGCTATAAGACTGGGGTGTTTTCAGGTACTTGGTTCAGACGATTTACAATTCAATGCTCAGAAAACAAGCAGGACTGACCACTCACCTACTATTCCAGCAACTGTGGGACTTGCTCCAAGGGACTTGACATGAAGGCTCAATAAAGGAACAACCATGCTGACACCAAACAAATCCTAAGAGAAAACGAACAATGACTAACTCAAAGTAGTCACCAAAGCCTAGGTGTTTTTAAACTTATAAACCTTAAATTACAAACCGATGTTAAGAAACAAAACCAATATCTAAAATTTTAAACAAACAAGAAATTATAATTATATCCTAAAACAGAATGTCATACTCATCAGCGGTCACCTGTAAGTGCCTCAATTACCCTGACCTAGAACTCATTTTAGCTTTAGCTCCTTTGTAATTGACTCTTAACATTGAAGGAGGGGATGCTACAGAAGTTCCTCAAATACAACAAACAGCCCAACATTTTCTGTGGATAATGAAGTATGGGGAAAAATGGAGGGATAATTCACATTTATTGATGAAGCAGCACTTGCTTAAAAATATAAATTTCCTTCTGGAGTTAGCAAAAGCAACTATCATCCTAGAATCTGAGGTTTATAGCCTCCCGGGGTTGCGAAGAAAGGCTCGGTAAAGCAGGAAGGAGCGAGCAGGCTGGTGGACGGGGAAGGCCCACTCTTCGCACTTAAGTTATAAAAAGTACTCAGCCCTGGGGTCACACAGGCAGTTCTCAATTTCGGCTCCATCACCTACTAACCTGTGTCCTTGGGAAGTTATTTAAAGTTGCTAAGCTTTACTGCTGTCTTCCGTAAAAAAAAGGAATTAGTGCCTCAGCATGAAGTGGCATGATGGTTGAGAAAGACCCAATCCACAACAGAAACTGAAACCCATCTTCCCCTTTCTTCAGTTGTAGAGATGATATTTGGTAGGTATGCTGAGTTAACAGACAGGATTTTTATTTTTTTCCTTTAAGTTTTTTTCGCACTTCACTTAGTTACCTGCTACAACTGGCTAGGGGAAGAAAAGTATATTTCACAAACACAGTTTTCTTTATATTCAACCTGATTCCTTCTTCCATAGGAACCTGGTTAACTGGAAACAAATAACATGCATGAAGAATATGTTTTCTTTAGACCTAGAGTTAATCTTTCATTCCTCCCACCAACCTGTGTATTCACATAATTACAGAAACATAAACTCCCACATGTACTTTTGGGGGCTTTTTCCATGGTTACATCTTTAGATGTCCATATATCTAAGATTGAGTCTTAAATAGATCATAAATGTATGTTACATGTATCAGAATAATGGTTTATTATTTCTATTTTACAATTACCTAAAAATTTGTTTTGAGTCTGAGCCAATTTCTTTTGAGCTTTACTGTCATTTGTATCCCACCTGCCTACTGATGTTTGTATCATTTCAAGGACTCATAATGCAAGAGCCACCTACTGAGTCTTCTGAATCTTTCAGAAAAGGG
Organism: Loris lydekkerianus; assembly: GCA_963574355.1. Classification (NCBI taxonomy): domain Eukaryota; kingdom Metazoa; phylum Chordata; class Mammalia; order Primates; family Lorisidae; genus Loris; species Loris lydekkerianus. Next base: position 839 of record CAUYPK010129588.1, on the reverse strand, counting down.
AACTCAACTGCTCGACAAGTTTTTTTTTTTTTTTTCCAATAAAAAGGACAGTACCACATTTCATTTAATATTCAAACGTTTATTCTAAATAAAAGATGTAGGGAAATATTTAAAACAATAAGCTGAGGTCTATGGAAAGTAAATATGAAAATAAAGAATCACAAGCAATAACTGATGAATGATATTATTTTAGCACTTAGTAAGCACCCCCCCCCAAAAAAAAAAAAAAAGAAAGGCCTATCATTTCTCCAAGAGGGTGGCCACTGACAGTTTCCTCTCAGGAAGTTCTGTTCTAAAGTTGTTTTTTCTTTTTTATAAAAGGAATTCCTCTCTGCTTCTGAATCCACAGCTTCTTCAAAACCACTATTTTTGAGTGCACATTGCATTTGGCAACTGGTCATGTGGGTGTAACCATTTATAAGGAAGTCAGGTCAAAGGCAGTCATTTAAACCTTTCACCAAACATCAACATTTCTCAATAAAAACTTACGGATGCATACATTTAAAAGTTTCAGGAGTCTCTTCTGGGTAAGAATCCTACTATTTCCTGATTAGTGAACTATTATCTCAATAAAAATAAATTATCACCTCACTAAAGTTGATAAAATGAAAAACAAATCTCACCAAGGTACCTGGAGGAAAGAAGTGGATGAAGTAATACATCTCAGGACCATCCTAGCACCCTAACCAAAAGATGGCATAGGGCAGGGGTGGCGAACATGCGGCTAGAGCCGCATGCGGCTCCCGGCCAAAATGAATTTCGGCTCTTTGCCTCTTATCATTATTTTGTATACTGTGGCTCTTTGCCAAGTTTGGATTTTGTTATGCTGCTTCTGAGGA